>DWON01003196.1:0-18549 GCA_018251015.1 Phocides pigmalion okeechobee
TCTGTTCTGTTTGAGATTGGACGTGGTTGTCCATGGGCTGCAGTGACCACTTAACATCAGGTGGCCTGCATGACCGTCTCTTTCTCTTTCATAATAAAAATAAAAAAAAACTATAATAATCGTGGAAGCTACTAGAGAAACAGCTATAATATTCTCATTTTTAGAGTTAGAGTTTTGATGCCGTTGTGACTACTCGAGTCACGGTTAACAAATCGCACCACCACAGGAGTGTTCCAATTGGCATTAATACCTACACGTCGGATAATTTATTTTACCAAACGCATGTTATTAGGTTAAACCCTAATGTTCATTGCATTGACAATGCAAATTGACAAAATTACAAGCGTATCATACATATTTTTAATAACGTATTATTACGAAGTATTACAAAAATAAAAATGCGTTAATTGAAAAACAGTAAAGTTTTAAAATAATTTAAGAAATTAAATGTAATCTTAGAAACTATTCTCTGTTTCTCGTTATTGGTCAGGAAATGCCAACCACACTGACCATGAAGCGACAGTTTGTAATTAGTTCCGATACTGATCGGATTTAATTATTTTTTTCTGTCTTCTAAACGCCATTGATTCTTCTTAAACAAATTTTACTTTACATTGATAGTACAGTACCTATCTATGTAGTATAACTCTTTTGCGTTTACAGTATGTACTTACGTTTCCTTCAATACATTAATATTTTCATGGTGATCTGATGAGATTTATTTAAAAATATATTCTTATACGTACATTTCAACTTTACCATTATAACGGTCATTATCTTCTGTTATCATATGTATAGATTAAGTGATTCGAGGATATAATATATTTGAATCACTAAGCATTTTTGACTAAAGATTCGTATCACTGACACCGTGTCTATTTATTAAAAGCTATGCTAATTATATGACCAAATAGATGCGATTTTTCCATTTTAACACGTAATACAAAAATTATTTCTTTGTTATCGGAATAAAAATATGGCTTCAAATGCCCTCTTAAAATTACAATAATCTTTATTTTTTATTATAGAAAATAAGGACGGTAACAACAGTCCTAATGCGAATTCTCGTGAGCAAGAGTTGAAATCTTCGCGCGTCCCTTCGCCCATCTCACCCGCTCACACCAACCATCTACATTCTGACGTAAGTATTTTCTTTATTTGAACTAGCTATTTTCACATATCATTGTATGAATGATGACTCTTATTACATTATGCCAGATTGTAGCGAAATAAACGAGACGACTATTTATTTGATCTATGAAAAATGGAATTGTCTGTGAAAACAACATATATTTTAATTTGTTTTTTTTTTATTCAATAGATTATATAATAATGTATTAGGATACTAAACCAATATTTTTTATTTACATACATTTCTTATTACATAATGAAAAGCTGTTGTGACGAAAATATACTCATTTAACTGGAATATTGTTAGAAAGTTTTACTTACGCTAAGAATTGTTTTTTTTTTTTATATTTTTATAATACTAGTGCTCATGCTCATAATCTGTACTTGTTTGCAACTTTTCGAATAATAAACGAAGACAATATAGGGTTGCAAACACCATTAAATTTAAAAATGTAAAGCAAACGCGACGCTGTCACAACCCTGTCTAATTTGTATGCATGCGCCAAATCGCAAAGGATTTTGAACAAATGCAATGCACATTTCCACTTCAGTTAACATATTTTTCTTCATGTAGATACATGCATTATGCATTCGGATTTTCACTCTGATATTGTATTCGTTGTAAACATAAATAGGTGGCGGTGACGTTTAGTGTCATGTACTGTACGTTTTAAGAATGGCATAATTACTTATTATTAGGATCGTTATTTTCTTTACGTTACTTTCTTTAAGCATCTTCGACTTTATTAATACATGATGTTCTATAAAAATATTCAGTATTGTGAACGACAAAAATCTAGTTTTACCTTTACGTGTTATATTGTTTTATAAAATTGTATTTAATTACTACTTCAAAAATCTGCGGTAATGGTTAGGGTCTATTATTATATATATTATTCTACGAACTACATATGTAAAATATAATTTGTGAACTTCCAGCCAATACATAGTTTTATAATGTAAACCAATTTTTATTTACTTATTTTATTCTTAACATTATTTTCCATTTTTAACATAGTAAATTGTCTATATCCATGTGTTTACTACAAAATAGTTTTAACGAATATACCAGTTAGGTTTTGTTTTTCACTGCACGTTATTGTTTCCAACTGACACTAAAGGGCTATCAAAGCGAGTTCATCTAAGCTTCACTTGACTCGCGTAGAGTGATCATACTGATACTCAGCCAGAGTGGCACAACGCTGATAAAAATACAGTGTGCAGGAAATTGGCTACATAATTTTATCAAAAAGAACCGACTTCAAACAAAATTTAACTTCCTGTTTTCAATCCTTAGGGAGGCTAATTTCTTTCGAACATATTTTTATTTGTGTGTCTAGATTCATAGACACATCACTGAATATTTATGTAAACTTAACTCCAAAACATAGTTTCAGTCTGTATTTTTCCAATCTCAGACGTGTTATTTTATTTCAAATTTAAATGAAACCAAACGGACACCGTTTAAAATTAAATGAAAATCCAAATCGGTAAATAAATAACTGAGTAATGCAATAACAGAAATGAGAAAATTACAAAATATTCCGAATTGAGAGCCTCCTCCTTTTTTGAAGTTAGTTAAAAAGAAACTTTAACTTACTTAGCCTTATAAATAACAACCCAATTTTGAACGCGCAACGTTGTCCAAGTTAGCCAGGAAAATTCTATTAGGTTTCGTAACAACTACTTGTTAGGGTTCCGTAATGCGATGGCTAAAAAGGACCCGTTGTACCCGTTCCCACATTTGTCTATGCCGTCTGTCTGTATATTAATCATTTTAGTCGGAAACTAAAGTTACGTTTATGAACTAATACAAAGTAATTTTGTACAATTATAAGACTGAGAATGTATTGATGAGTCCTCTGATACTACAAATGTCCATACACGGTAATGAAAACTTTCCATCAGGACGCCCGTCTACCTTCTTGCTAGGTTAATATACAAAAAGTGTTTTGAATTCCTCGTTTATTTAAATGTGTCATTAATGAAATATTTACTTTTAAAGTCATCAAAATGTTATGTTTTACCCTACCCCTCTATCCATTGAACTAAAAGTCTCAAAATTTATAGAAAATAAGGTTCTAAAACTTGAAGAGCACCGTTTGGATAAAAAGTGTTGTCCTTTTTGAGATATGGTATATTTATAGTTATTTTATCCCAAACAGGGAACTATTCCCCGTGCGTTGTCCGACACGCACTTGGCAGCTTTTTAATACAAGTGCTGGCACATTGCCAACTGGCCATGTGTAAAATTCAGAAACCCTTTTCCCTATTAATTAACCAATTAGCCCAAACCCGCGTTGTGTGCTCTTTTAATTTCGCACTCCCGTTAAAGGTTTCGTTGAAAAAAATTAGAAATAATAGCAGTATGTTTCCCCAATTCGTTTGGTTAGTCGCCGCGAACGTTGTTCAGACGAATCAACGAAATATTTTCGGGCCGAGTTTTAATAGGAAACGCGATTGGAGTTTCTAGTTCAGTGGGTGAAGTGGGCACGTAATAAGCAAGGCCCTCGCATGATATACATATGCATTGAGTTAACTACGCGAATTCTCAATTTAGTGATGAGTTTTTTTTGATGAAAATTTATGTACATTTATAAAATATTTTAGATTATTCATGTATACTCGATCATCTAAGTATTAGATGTGGAAAGAAGTTGTGGTAAATACTACAAAACAAAACAGTTAGTTTATATACAAAGCACATACGTACATGCAAACATATGTACATTATTTATGTCTATAGACACGACAACACGTAGACTTTTTAAAACTTGAATAGGTGAAATAAATTTAGACATGATAAAACTTAGTTATTTTTACAAATTATGTTATATATTAGTTTGTCTTAATATTATAATTACAAAACATTAGATTAAATTAAGCTCTGGTTGCTTCGTCCGCCTACAAACAACCATCTTAATCCTAAGGAGTAGCATCGCTAACCACGATTTCGGTTAGGTATGTTTAGTTATAATAGTTACATGTACATATTACAGAGATCGTAGCTTGTAAATAAAAAAATCCCAATATCGAAAAAATACATAACCAAATACGATTAAGTTTTTTATATTAGGATTCTTAAGTATAGGCAATAAGCCTATGCATACTTAAAGTTTAATACCTAATTTATTTTGATATGTGTTTAAGTACGGCAAAATAAACTAGTCTTATTTGTTGCAGTCAAGTAATGGTTCTGAGAAATCAAGTGTGAACTCCAGCAGTACGGCGAGTGGCGACAGCAGTCCGCCCAGCACGCCACCTGCGCCACCCACACCGCCAGTGCGGCCCAGACCTAAAGCCAGTAGACCCAAAGTCCCCATCGCGGTAAGTTTAGTACGTGACAAAATATTAGTTAAGACCAAACCCAGAAATGTTTATTTTCTTTTCTTTTGAAATATAAGTCCTCAAATACTGTAAGTACTAATAATACTATCAGTATTTGTGGACTTGCATTTGAGAACTTGTATCTCTTTTCCTTAATAGGGCAGAGTAGCCGTTCTATAGCCACGGTTGTACCGCCGCCTTCATAATCTGCCACGGAGCCATGTTTCGGCAGGAAATTCTTAAAGGTGTTGATACCAGATGCACTAAAATCCACGTGGCCATGAAATTAAAGATTAAACGCGTCTACATTCGATCTCAGATAGGACTTTAATTATCCTCCTATTTGATATTGATTATTGACGTTTACGAGTAGTAAAGCCAAACTTGTCTTTCAATAAAAGTACAAATGCCTGCTACACTTACTAGGGATGCAACCTTGTTGAATTAATATAAAGAGTAACGCAGCTACATACAATCATATACAAATCTTTAGTTTTTTTTAGTTTGGAAGTGGATGACCATTATTGCAAAGACAATTTAACACCTTTTGACCTACACAATGGTGATATGTGGAGCTCAATGGAATGCAGCCTCCGTCCTTTGTTGCATTCCACCTTTAGAGTAACGCAAACGTATATTCACGCTTTCATTCGTTCTCGTTTTGTAAGCACAGACTTTTACAAATTTAATTTTTATAGTTCTTAACATAATAAAGTAGTAAAAAATTAACACAATTGATGAAGAATAAAAAAAAGTAATATTTATGCGGTATATACAGACATATGAATAAAAAGTGGATTATATTATATTTGGGAAATCAACAACAAAAAAAATATTATCTGTGAATTTCCTGATGCAAATAACTAACATGTAAAAATGTATTTTCTTTCCTATAATATATGTGATACATTCGTACACTAATTAAAAATAACTTTGCAGATGTATTTTATTATACCTTATTTTCTTTAACATCACGATACATTTTCTTTGATTCACAAATAATATATTTACAAATTAATATAATTTCTACAGTAATAGCCCAAAATAGGATTTCCTGTGTAATTGAAGCAATGGACATTGTACATAGCACACAAACATCCAACACCCGAAAAAAAAACTAAAATCATCACTCAAATGTTTCGATGACATCGATTCGAAACCGAAACCCTGAGCATGACAGACGCGATATGGTAACTATGAATGACGCTACGCCACTCAGAATCCTGTATACCCTGTATAACAAAGTATACCTGTATAACAAACCTATAAAGTTCAAGTTCTAAACTAATACTAATAACATTTCCGAAATCTACTTAAAACAACACACAACTCGAACTAAATTTACTACTCCTGCGTCAACAAAAACCGTAGATTGATGCTACGAAGTTCGTAGCCATATTGTACAAAACATGAAGCAAACCGTAGCTGTGCTACGTAAGCGTGCAACTCGGAAACTCCTACGTACAGTAGTTTCGTAGGCGACGTAAGAGTGCTTGCGTGAGATTTAACGGATATCTTGTTTGAACAACGTCGAATATTGTTGAGTTAAAACTTAAACATCGTTTCCAACTAAGTACCCAAACCGTTCTACCGTAACTAGTTATAAGATTGAATATTAACTTTTAGCTCATCTATCTTTGTTTGGTTTTAATTATGGTTCATCAAAAAAGACAACTTGAGCGAGTTCAATGTACGTTATAATACCTAAAATATATGTACTTCTGCATTTAAAATTCGTTATGAAATATGAAAAGTATGCAATTATCACTGCATATCACTTACGATATAACGGTTACTAATCTAGATTGACATAGATTATATCGCTACTTTAAAACAAAAGGGTCACAAAGCAAAAATATTCAAAGTCCTTTTTATTGTAAAAATTCAAATTTTGTCGGTCACATATCCGAATAAACCATTAAAAGCAGAATAAAAATATCTTTCTAACAGCGTATAATACCTATTTATCAGTTTTAAAATTACAGAGCAATTATACAAGAACTGATTTTGAGAACTTTAAATGGCTCTTCTGTAAAATTAGGTCTATTCGCGTTGTGGCCCTTTTGTTTTGAAGTAGCGATATACTATGCATTTGATCATCAGGGTCTAGAGGACTTTATATTTATGTATGTTCTAATAAGTTACTTGATATATTCACTTGTCATGTTTCATGTACTTGTAACGGTGAATTAAAAAAATAGTTGTAAGAAAACTATTATATGTCGGAGTCAGGTGGACGATAAGAATGGGTATCTTAATCCCGCCGTTAGGTAAGTGACTCCGCCGAGCACAACACTACCTTGACTCTGTCGAAGCGCCATCTTGCCCCGATAACGCTTGCGGCTCGTTTGTCAATACAACTCCCGTACTATTGACCTCTCCTACATATATATAAAATCACCAATCAGAATCTTATATCAATTTTGAAACTAAATTTTACGTTAAACTCCATTATTTTATTATAAATACTGTCCTCTATATGTACTTAAAAACATTATCAGTATACCTAAAACGAAAAACAAAAACGATTAATCCACGGTCAAGACATAAAAACGTACATATATTTCTCTCCAATCACGAAAGACTAATTTAAAATCGCTTTGTTTTAACCTTTTTGTAAGTTAGCTGCTTCTAGGCAATATTTCTACACAAAACGTGGAGGAAGCCAATAAAAACGGTTCATAGTCGATACAAATCACGTCGCTACTACTACCAAGCGATACATTTGCATATCATTACGTACTAAGCAACTTTTGCCCCTAACTTACATACTCTCGCTCTGATACAAAATAAATCAATGTTAGATCGCTTTTTATGCATGTATTGAATTAGATGTTGTTCAGAGTGATAAATGCATATTGACTAATAAACTATATATACATAAAGGTGGGAGAACTATAGAGTCTCCGGGGAGGAACCACCGCCGCCCTCATAATCCGCCCTTAAGCATTACTTGTGTTGTGTTGTGTTGGAGAGGTGCTGTTGCTGGCTTCACTTTGAAGCAAGGTGACCATCTTAATCGTCAGAAGTAGCAACATATCTACGTTCGAGCTCAGATAGGATTTCGATCGTGTTTGTGGTTGTACGGGGATGTCTATGGGCTGCGACTATTTAACATCAGGTAGTTTATATGCTCGTTTGCGACTCTTCTCACATAAAAAAGACTAATATGCAGTAAGCCTATTAGTTAAGATCATTCACAAGGTAAGCGACTCTGATTTTTGAAGTTTTTTATGTATTAAAAAAAAAATTATCCCTAACATGGACACTTTCTTCTGTTCTGCTTTCATAACGTCAGCCACAATTTAAATACCTACTTACCATACTTAAAACTAAGTTTAAATGTCTATCCATTATATTCTGATACCTACTTACGAATATTTTTAATGCATAGTACTCATTGCCAACATTCCGATTTTGCAGTAATATTTAAATTACGAATGTATTTAAAATAGTAACCTTATACAAACATTTTAAAACTTGGTACGAATAAAACGAATATAATCGTCAAATATTAATAGCAAAATCTTACTGTGGTTTGAATTAACTATTATTACTTACATTAAAGTTGAGTATTCATTCTATAGCGCGCAGAATTATTAATTCAGAGTATCTTTGAGCCACGAAACAATTGGACGGTACCGTGGGAAAGAGGGCCACAAGAATACTTATGCTAATGCCAATACATCGCGGATTGCGTCCAGTGCAAAACGTCCACTGTATTAAATCGGCTATTCATCAACCTTTGTACGATTTTAATAATTCAGACGGCAACCGACCCTCGTTCTATACAACCACACATCTATCGCTACGAAATTTTCTAGTCTGATTTCAACGTACCAGAGGTCGACTTATTCAAATGCAGCTTTTATAACCTTA
Source organism: Phocides pigmalion okeechobee (assembly GCA_018251015.1). Lineage (NCBI taxonomy): Eukaryota > Metazoa > Arthropoda > Insecta > Lepidoptera > Hesperiidae > Phocides > Phocides pigmalion. The sequence continues at coordinate 8,338 of DWON01003196.1, forward strand.
AATGAAGGGGTCCCGATTCGCAAAACTCGATCTTGTAATGTAGGAGCGTTCACCTGCTAGTTACCCCATAGATAAGTAGATTGGAATTTGAAGGGATTCCAGTTAATGCGAATTGTAATCAAACTAGAATTATTAAACGGGAATAATACAAGTTTGCGTGAAGGGGACATTCTAACTGGTGTTTGATGCGTGAGAATTTTAATATTGGTCATACCTTCTTACATACCTATACCTACTGACATGTTGATACCTTGTGATTTTAATTTATTTTCATTCCAATTAATATATTACTGCTGCTCGAATCTCTTCCTTTCAATTTAAGTCCTTTGAAAATTGCCTCAGTCCATTTCAAAACAGGTGCGTACATTTATTAAACATTCACGAACGCGTATTTGTCCGATTTCGCATGTCCAAATGTAAATTAAACAATAGTTGACGGACAAATTAGCAATGCAATATTAACAATATTACAACTAAACTATCGAGATTGCTGTCCAATTTAAAATGAACTGTGATGGGTGTCGAGACAACTTATATTTGTGAGGGGCGCATAGAAACTGACGGATCAGCGTACCTTGGACTGATAGGTAACGACGGGTGGCTTTATTAAAAGCACTCACTTTGATCGGGCTGTGATTTGACGTCACCTGCAGGAAGCAATAAAGGCCGATACAAACACGGGCTCATAATTACAAACGGCCCCAACAGTTTTGCTCACAACATATTGACAGCGGAATGCCTTTGAACACGATAAATTCGCTTTGTGCTACTTCATTATAGTATTGGGATTGTGGAATTTGCCTACGCAATTACAATATATTTACAGAGCGAACTTGTTTTCAATACGTATTGAGTTTTAATTTGTTATTCAAAGGGATCATATATGCGAGTTATTAACATCACATTCGACACATATGGAGCTTACAATTATTATCATTACTATGCAGAGCTTTGTTTTTATGTAAACCGATATACTGATGGCCGATGTACTGTAGGTAGGATGTTCAAATACCATATTTATAAATAAATAACATTTATTTTAACATAAAACAACTTTCTTTCCTTAAAAAAATAAAATCATGAATAAATTAATAATTTATTCATAGTTTTATAATCCGATAATTCATATCGGAGTTTATTATATTGACTATAATTATGTATTTGACTTTTAAAATTAAAGCATTAATAATATTATTACTTCCCATTTATTCCAAATAAAGAACTCTTTCAACACTCATAGTCCGACAGTCACATTACCTATTCGGTGGCTGCGGAAACACAAAGACAAATGCACAGACACCCAAACCAAGATCATAAATCTAAATTCATCATATAGATTTCCTCTTACCCAGGAATCGAACGCGGCACCCTACGAGTGGCGAACCGATATGCTAACCTTCATGAGGTGTCAGACATAAATCTTATCAGAATTTAAATACGATCTATCAACCACAGTCTAATTGCTTATATAAATCGAATAATATGCGTGTATTGTTATTGTAACATAAACATAATTATGTCCCTTATTACATCTATGTACATTATCTAATTTAGGCTACGATTCACCCGATCGAGACACATTAGGCGGATAGTAATTATCACCACAATTCAGCTGATTTGAGGCTTTACTCCACAATTAGTTCGAGACGACTCGCTCACCACTATACGATACGTGCTTCAATGTCTGTACTTTCTATGTCACTATCATATTCAAGGATACATGTAGCAGAAACCGCAGACTAGTGAGACTAGTTCCCACTTGTTATGTGAAACATAAACCGATTCGTCGGTAGTTACTAGTTTGCAAGTGGGTTCGTTTGAATGTACAAGATTTAGGACATTTGTATAAAAATTGATATGCTCCAAGGTAAGTAGATTAGAATTGTTTAGTATGAATTACTTGAATTTATCCTCTTGAGATGTACTGTCAAAAATCTGTGTTTCGTGAGAAATCCGTGATTTCGCATAGACATAACTCAGTTAACAGAAATTGTCTGAATTCATTGTTCCCTTACTTCGTTCCAGAAAGCTCACATAAACACAAAAGAGAAGATATAAATAAAAAAAATAAAGAGCTAATGAGCGTGATTTAAAACATAAACCTTATAGGAAAAGGAGTGCTTCATACCTTCGCGCAACGTAAGAAACACAGACGTTCCAAATTAATTTCAAGTTCACTATCTATGATACATCATAATATGTATCATAGATAGTGAACAAGCAAACAAGTTATCTAAAGTGAATTACATCTTAAATTTTACATATAATACACAAATAAGTTCGTTGGTGGTACATTCAAATACGGGAGAGTTTATTTATTAAAAAGAAATTCAGGAACCTAACTAATCAAAACAAATTTATATTTCTATTTCAGTCTAATTGCAAACATTGCAGGATCCAGGGGACAACAAAGACTCGTTGCTGCATAAACGCAATTAATGCAGAGAGTTCATTCGACTGTAAAGACTCAATATAAAATTAAAACCACTTGTATGTAATTTCAGTGCGCTGCGCAAAGTACATTAGTCCGTGCTATGTTATAAACGAGGGTAATTCCAATATTCTCTTTATCCAGCGATGCGGATAAAACACCGTGAATGTTTACATACTGCATTGCAATCAAAGCAATAATTGACAAGCGGATGGCTCTTAAAAGTAAAGTCTCTGTTGCCAGTAGTGTAAACTGTCTCATCTAACTATAGCATGTACTTCACGTCACTGAATAATTTTACATACTTGAAACACTGACTGTGTCGGTCTTGTTAAGTGCAAGCTTAGATTTGCACTAGTTATCAATAGACTAGTAGGTACAATATTTAGGATATGCTGTAAATAGATAATATATCCCTGATCTACGTAATAAAAGGAACTATTTAGTAACAAGATACCACCAAATCTATATTAGGCAAATAAACAGTGCCTCCCATTGACATCTTTAACTAAATCCATATAATAACAGGAGTCACGCTTGCAGTCGTTATGGATCCGTTCTACTCGTGAAGGCAAATATGGTTGTCTCATGTACAAGTGATAAATATGTTGAAAATAAGTCGGATAGATTTTTCTTTCGATTAGTATTCTTCTATCCAAAATGATATATGAATCGGCCTTTTTATTTTGCAAATAAAGGACGCCAACCTTTACGATATTATTGATCTCAATATGCCACCTAATAAAAATTCCATTCAATGTAATTGTAAATATATGTCATAGTTTTGTTGAACTATATAATTGTACTGTTATAAAGTCTACTTAAAAATGTGTGTTAAATCAAAAAGGCTATAGTCCTGCCTGAGTTCGTGCATAGATATGTTGCTGCTCCCGAGAACTGAGAAAGTCGCTTTACCTGTAAGAGTAACCGGCGTTTGGACTTCTCAAACTGAAACCCAAGAACTACTTCATGGTTGATTATAAGGGCAGCAGCGGTACATCACCTGTCGATCCGTTACTCTACCAACTATCAAAATTAAAGAACGTGATTAGACTTTAACGCTTGTTAGCGTTAAGGTCCAATCTCGCTAACATTTTTAATAAAATCACTAGGATCCTACAACCAGTGGCTAGTTTAAACGTGATATTTTAAAAGTTTATTTAGCTATAAGTTTATTTAGCTATAAGTAGGCGACCCCCTTCTAGACACAGTAGCGGCAGGTGTAATGTTCAATAAGAGCAGATTGGAGAGTCCCGCGACGGTGCAATTTCAGCTGTATGCTCACAAATTGCATTCACCGCCTTGAGGCACAGCGTAACACCTCCAGAATATTGGAATTTATTAGCCGCTACTCCAGCTATGAATGAGACTTATTGCGAGTGTCGCTATAAGTCTTCACTAAACCGGAAATTGTAGCACGTGTGCGGAACTTTAAAGTTGTTAGCTGTATAGTGGGTTGGGAAATTAAAATAAGGGATAGTGAGCGCAACGTCAATATAAGAAGGCGTGAAATAAAATGCTTACCGAAATAATTCTAGTGTACAAATGTTTGTAAATGCTTAAAAACTGTATCACTTAAATGCATTAAAACAAAAAACAAACAAACCAACGTAATGAGAACAGTCGCAAAATAGGAAATAATCATTCAGTAGAAAGTAGAAGACACGAATACTTACATAAACCCAAATATAAATATAAAATGTTTACAGTAAGTACATAATTATGATAAAACTACACTGTATCAATCAGAATACCCTCAGAATGTAAAGGATTAGACCATTGTCCACTACACTGGTCAAGTACAGATTGGTAGGATTTACACACTTATAAGAACTTTTCGAAGAACCCTCAGGCATGTAGTTTTCTTCAGAATGTTTCCTTTGCCATTAAAAGAAGTAAGAATTAATTGTTGACATGCACATGACTTCCAAAAAGAGACGTGCGTGCTATCGATTCGAACGGCGGGCCGGCAACAAGAGTGACCGAAACCTTTACTACTTCTTCGTTGCCATAAAACTATTAAATATATATATATATATTTATTATTACGAAAGAGTAAGAAACGGGCATGCAAGCCACCTGATGTTAAGTGGTCACTACAGCCCATAGACAACCATGTCCAATCTCAAATAGAACAGAAGTTCTATTTAAGGATGGACGTGGATGCGTTCCTACTCTTAAAGACTAAGATAATCGCCTCCAATAATGTGTATCCGGCAACCACACCTCCCCAACCGAAATACAATACATGCGGAACATGTTGCTTTACTGCGGGTTATGAGGTGGCCGTGGTACCGGCAAGCTTTAAAGGCTCTACCACCTTTGAAATATAATGATACTTTGATATATAATGTAACTAATATATTATTATGTAGCACCGTAGATACTCGATACAATTTCTGGAGCGTAAAACGTCTTAATTTTTGTGGGTTCAGAATACGAAAAATACAATCTGAAGTATATTTTCATGAAAGGAACTTTTAAAGAGAAATGGCATGTGTCAGATCTCACGTTCCAATATTTACACTCGGAAAACTGGGTCTCCGCGCATATTCGCTCTCCAACTGTCGGCATATCTGTAAATATTCTTTCGATGTTCTCCACTTTTTGCCTCAACAACAAGAAAATAACTTAAACTTTTTACGATATTATCGCTTTACTGAGAATCAAGTACGCCTACTTCAGCGACATATTTCTAATCAAAAAAGTTGAAAAGCGTATATTGGGTTTGCATAAGGATAGTCATTATAACAAGATTATGATGATATATTATGAGATGGATGGATTGTTCTGTCGTGATTTCGCAGGAGTGAACTTTGATACAAGTTTAGTAGTACCATTTGCGACACTTAAATTTTTCATTTAGTTTATATTAATTCCGTTTATTACATTTGTACATATACATTAAAGTAGGACTAAATAAGTGGATATATGTATGAGTCCAAATAACTTACGTGAGAGTCTTCGTCACAAACAGGAATACAAACATAATAAGAACCATTTTAGTTTAATATAGTGGAAATAAATATATAAGCTCAAAGATTTGAAATTATTATCAAATACTTTAAATTCGTTTATTTTGTCAAAGTACGTCGGTAAAATAAATGAAAAACCCTTATTAAATACAAATTATAAGGATTGTATGAAGATTGAAAGCAACCCATAGGCCCCACTGCCCTTAATCAAGAGAACTAAACATAATCATAAGCATACGTCATAAACACCACGTACGTACCACGTTCCATTAATAATGTAGGGTGACAACGACGCAGGTGGCTCTGAGCCGCTCCGCGATAAACGTCCTGATGCATAATTGAAGACGTGCTGCCATCGCGCTTACGTGACTCCCGCTAAATCTCCTAAGCGTAATATCTACTTGTACGGCTAAGTGTGATGGATGATTTTCCGTTAGAGGCCTCCGCCAAAGGTTACATCATAAATGACGCTAATGCACTCACGCCTTAACAGCGCAAGCTCGCATACCTAAACAGCTGAAACACATACATTCGTGTCAAACTGACCACATTATAGTGAACCAAAATTACAACATAATAAAATGACATTACCACGAGAAGAAAATATTGCTTGTAAATGTATTTTTTACACTATCACTTCGGCGTTCACATATTAAATCGAGTCAGGATTGCGGGAGGTGGCCTAAACCGGAGCCCATTTCTCTAGACTGAAGATACGCCAACAATTCAGTGAAATATTGTATTTTTTAACATCTGTGTTTCATCTACGAATACATAGACGTAATCTCCGCCTCCAATCTTGTAGCGCCGACGTAGATACAGCACTTTTATACGCCAGTAATCCAGAGATTTGTACGTACAACACAGGTGTATACAAGCCGAAATCGCGTTGCGCCAAGTAATACACAGCAGTGTCGAACGCTACAAGGAAAGTGTTAATTATTATGATAATTATTGGCAACTTAAAACCTAAAAGTGACAGCCCTGATAAAAGTAAGTAGGCCACCTAAATGCAAAAAAGTGGTTAAAACAAGCACGTACTTTATATCTCCTATACATTAATCCATTAATACATGCCACAGCTGAGAGCCATTGTAACGGGGGAAAGACTCTTGACCTTTCTAACGTAACCTGTGACCTCTGCGCCACGTGGCCCTCACCCCTGCCTCGAATGTCAAACGTCATGCGACCCCATTCTTTATGTCTAAAAAATCTGAGCTTTAATGTAACTCGCATTATTATGCCACACTTATGTTTACCCTATTTGTAAAATTCACGTTGGTCACACGACTGTTCAACCCATTTTCTAAATTTCATTACATTAGAATAAGTTTAGTAGCTTAGTTAGTAGTACTCTTAGTTTCTTAGTTAACTTAACATTATTAATTTATTCTGCAAATTAAAATTTTAAGGTTTTATCTCTCATACAAAGCGAAATGATTATGTATAAGTAATTTTACTACCTATACATGTTACAGCTTCAATTCCAAAAGTTAACAGTAACACAAAAAAAATAAGAACTGTAAAATGTATGATTTCAAACTAACATCATCGCAAAATTTATATATTTTACAACATAACGGATACTTACGATTAACGTATAAATACCAATATTTCGAGCCAATTGCATGTCTCGCTACCGTTTATAGTTTAAAGTGGTGTTTAGTCGTGACCAATTACAAAACGTTAATCGTAAGTACCTATTATATAGTAAAATCTGTAAGATGTATTTGTAATACTTGCCCTTTTCTAGTATTGAGATTGCACAAACCATGCGGACCACTTAATGATAAGGGAAGAAATTATGTTCTACCTGTAGTCGATCACAGATGACTTTCTGTTATCCTGAGAATTGAGATTGTGTCCACATATACATGTCATCTGGCAACAACGCCTCTTCATTGAAATGGAAACACTGATCCACGCTAAAAAAATATGTGGCAGATGTATGTGCAGTGTGGTCGAACCTTGAAAGCTCTGTCACAGCTAAGGTACTATATGCTTCCAATATAACTAGGATATTATAACACCAAACATAACATTTCTTGTATTTTTCATCAGAGTTAAACACTAAAGAGTTGATAAATGCTATACTTAATATTCGTTGGCTATCGTAAATGGTCACACTGTATCCAAATTCTCCCAAATTCTCACTGTACTCACATAATTATATGCAAATTACGCATTGACCTAATACTTTTTAAAGGCGATCTTAGTCCTCAAGAGTAGGAACGCATCCGCGTCCATTCTTAAATAGAACTTCTGTTCTATTTGAGATTGGACGTGGTTGTCCATGGGCTGCAGTGACCACTTACCATCAGGTGGCCTGCATGCCCGTTTCTTACTCTTTATTTATAAAAAAAAAAACTTAAATTGTTATTGCTTTTACTATTCACAATTGCGCATACTATATGCAAATGACCCGGCGTCCCATCTCTTTCGGCGATGTCGTGTGACTGGTCAGTTTATTTTATAATTCGCGAGGTCAAAAACAACATTGAGGGGTCATCTCTTCGATATCTTTCCCATCCATTGTACCATTTCATTCTCAGTTTGCATATCGTGAGAGAAACACCTTGGTACATAGCTTTTAGAAGATACCTCGAAGCTACCTACGAAATAAACTAGTAAACGCGAAATCCATATTATGTTACTGTTGGTATCTTACGGTTAACATGGACAACTGGATAACACAACTATTTCAAACAAACACGTTTGCTAAACCAAAGGTAAGTTTCTTTTTTATAATAATAATCACCGTTTATTAAATCTGTTCATGTTCAATATGCTTCAGTATATTTCGACTTTAGGCCAAAATTAAAATTATTTAAATACTAACAATGTCTCTTTTTAATATATTTGTAAGAATCGTAATCCTTCTAATCGTAATGAATTTTTAATGAATTCAATCATTTGGTTTAAAAAATTACCAATTATAGTACATCCATATCTAATTTACTTCTATTGAAACGAATTTAAAATCTAAGTATACGATTCTAATCCAATTTCTGAAAGCCAAAGGATGAATTAATACAACATGAGCCATATTAGTAGGAAATAATGTAGATCCACATAAAATGAACGTAACAATCAACTAGAAATAATGTTAGTCATTAATAACATCGCGCTCGGGCGTAAATATATGAAGTGAATTAAAACTGAACGGAGAAACAATGAGTAGGATTTTTCTTGCTCTACTAATTAGAACCTTACTTGTTTGCTAGAAGTTTGCAGGAAACAAAACTTTAGTCATTTTATTGCAAACTTGGGCGAGCTGAAAGAAACGGGTACCTATTTCGTGTTTTATTACCGAGATATAAAACTACGTAATATCACACAAATTTGTGTCATCTTCAAATCTTTTTCTTTGAACTTTTCTTCCTTAACCAATTGTAAGTTCTATTTTCTGTGGATGGCAATGACCTCAAACATACTGCTCGATCAACTGGACTACTTGTCGTCCCTACTTCTAGTATAAACTAAACAATCCACATGGCGTTAATATTTGCGCAAATCAGGGATATAGTAGGTATATTATGAGTGGTAAAACTTTTCATTCCATTGCTGCTGTTGTTCTATATGTTCAAATGTTATACGTATGTAATACACATGCGCTACAAAATTAGCATTAAAATACTTCACACAATATAAGATCCCATTTGTTGATCTGCAAGCTACATCTGTTTTTAAAATAACACATTCTCATTCCCGTAACCACTATCATATTTTTACATAAAAAATGTAAAGGCATGATGTAATTTAGCATATGGTCAATACGCCACATACCATAATATAGGTAATTATTATAATTGTACATATATAGGTTTTGTTTAAAGTCTAATGTTACTAACGTAATAATAAAACTAAGTTCATAATGGATTACATTGACGTGCGCAACATCAAAAAAACGACGTTTTAAAACAAAGCCTGTTAACATTGTAATATGGCCCAGTCGGGAGCAGTACTTATAACTTCAAAAATTTTAATCATAGAATTTAACAGCAGTATAAAATTAGGTTAACGGCATTGCAGAATGATGTATGACAAAAACGCTGCTCAACGCCCGCGCACATCTGCACCTCCTGCCGCGTTACCCTAACGAGCTGCCATAATGGCTCCCTAAGGTTGCTGAGAAAACTCGGAATCAAACAAATTACTTCTGGCCCAGTTTTAAGATGAACGAAGTATTCGCTTTTACTGTTTTTGATGTTTCTTGCAACTCGAATATGCAATCCATCTCATGCTAAGTGGTCTCCACTGCCCATCATTCTGTAATTGGCGGTACTGTCCTAATAGGAAAATACATAATTATCTTATCTTATGATAATTCATAAGTCATTATCTACTGCTATAAATATATGCGAGTTTAATGAGATGCCGGACATCTATAAATAAAACTATGATAGTCCAATAAAATTAATATTATGAAATTATACGGGCAAAATGAAACGTGCGAATTGAATGACACGATTTGTAGAATAGCTAAAATTAATATTTCAGTATATTTATAATTCCTTTACAGTTTAACCCTGAATTGTACTGTAATATTATTTTTGTATTTTCTTAAAATTTGCTTACCTACAGATTAATGAATTCCCTTTACTGCATAAAATATTTTAACCATACTGCGTTGTTGTTTAATATGATTTGCCAGATTACGCGTAAATCTCGTATATTATGCTGAACTTTTACTTTTGCAAACCCTTCTAAGTTCCTATCAGTAGCAACAATTACACTGAACCGCAAAGAAAAAGGGTCGGTTATGAAATCGTCGATATCTTCTTAAATACTTCACCAAGCTTTATG
>DWON01003197.1:0-18544 GCA_018251015.1 Phocides pigmalion okeechobee
CCGGGCAAAGAGGGTATACCTCGAGGCCCGTATTCCCCCGCCCAAAGAGGCTGGGACGTCCCCCGATGATGATGATTGTCTCGCTGTTTCAATGGAATGTTCTTTTAGCGTTTAATTTGGGTCTAAATTATAATTTTCATCGTCTCAATAGCTTCAAGTGTGTGCTTGTGCTTGTAGCTACTTAACTCTTTATGTTACAACTAATTATCATAGTCATAGTAAAAAATACTAATCTATAAATGCAAAATTACGAACATTGTAAATATACACTTTCTTAGTAGATCCGTTTACCTACATTTTATTCTAAATAACGATATGAAAAATACAAAGAAAACGTTGATCTTCAGAAATATTCATACATTTTCACATTTATCAAAAAATATGGTTTCATATAAAGCTCCTTTTAAAAGCATTACTCAGCGTTCTGGGCCGGTACTTCTGTCAATAAACGACAACTGTAAAACCATAAATTTTTTCAGAATGTTGGACATTGATGAGTTCGAAGCATACGGGCAAAACAATTCTCGTCCGGGCAACGGCTTTTCACCTCGTTTGATACATAAATGATTAAACAAGCTGCCGCTTTTACCAGAACATAGCATTTTATGTAAAAATGAATATTGAATATACATGTCCTAACGGGGGATAGAAAAGTCATATCTGTATCCTCAATGGGATTTCCCAACGGGCGTAGGATTGGATGATGTAAAAAGCTGTAAATTCTTAACTATTAGATTTCATTGTATCAAAGAAAAAGATCGCATTTTTATGGAAACAACAAGAAGTATTCCTAAAATATATCCGACGAAAGGGCTAAGTGGATTCGTTATGCTTGCATTAAAGTTTTGTACAAAGATTTTAGGCAAGAAAACATGACACAAATCATATATTATAAAGACGTTACTGATAGAAAAATTCTAATATCTGGTGCTATGTCTATTATAATAAACAAATATTGAGAATAAAATAAATTAAAATACAAAAATTTTTTACACGACAAACACATAAATCCTCTATGTTTTCATAGTAGACATTTTCATATTTACATTTTTATGCGATAGGCTGCCTAAAATTTATTCTTGAGTCGTGAGTAAGGAAATTTAATTTTGTGTCTTGATTAAGTATCCAATGTACATCGATGAGACAGTTAGTCTATCCTCTTTATATGTATATGTAGTATAAAGGTGGGAGAACTATGGTTCGACCGGGGAAGTACGCCCTCATAATCCGCCATAAAGCATTACTTGTGTTTCGGTTGGAGAGGTGCTGTTGCCGGCTATACTTTGAAGCGAGGCTACCATCCTAGTCCTCAGGAGTAGCAACGCATCTAAGTTCGAGATGGGGATAGGATTTCGGCAGTGATTGATGATTTGTAGGTTGATGTCTACGGTCTGCGACTACTTAACATCAGGTGGTTTGCATGCTCGTTTGCTACTCTTCTCACATAAAAAATACATAATATTTATGTAAATACATGAATGTAGACAATTATTATTGTGGATGAAATCTTTGATCTACATGTAAAAATACTAACTCGTGTAAAATATACCTAAAATAAAATGTCATCACAATCTTTAGATGTGAAATCCAATTAATAAACACGTAAACGCTTGATTTCGTCGCTCAGGTTTAAATTAAGGTAGAAAAATTCCAGAAATCCTAAATAGACCTTTTTTAAATGAGCCATTGAGACATGTCTTCAGACGTAGTTTATAATGAATGTCAACCTTATTTAGGAGCGAAGAGATTTAGACACATTGAAATTATTGAATACTATAAGATTAGCTGTAAGTACTTTTTTTCGCCTATTATTTAGTATGATCAGAGAAGTAAAAAATTCAATATGTAAATTATTATGTAGATACTACGTGAGAGGAGTAGATAACATGCCAAAGAAAATGAAGGGAAAAAATAATACGTCAATGGAAATGTTCAATAATTGAGTCAACGTCTCTGATAAAATATTCGACACGCAGCTAAAAAATAACATAAATTCTGTTGTTATTTTGGTAAACGAATCACACTCACTAATGATTGTTGCGAGATAAAACCAACTTTAATTAAAATCGAACTACGTTTTAGCCATGTTAACATGTGTGTATGTGAAAGAAGAATGTCACTAATTAACCAGGAGATCAAAGCATAACTGAAACCGTTGAACTAAATTCCAGAATTTTGCATATACATAGGTTATTTAAAAATTTTTACAGAAAATAATTTTGGAAATTCCATCCCTAAGGGGGTAGAATAGGTGTTAAAAGTTTTAATAAAATTGGGTAACATAAAAGATGAAAATTTGTATAATTGTTTTTATAAATTTGCTCTAATACTCATAATTATATCTAGGATAAAAAGCTGCATAATCTGTAGTAATAATGAATTCTGCGCGAACAAACCTCCGTCTAAAAGTTAGTTATATGTACACTTGCATGAGAAGAATATTACTCGACAGTATTAACTAGAATTTTACCCTACACAGTGATTATCGTGATGTTTCTACCATGTATTTTTATATGTTATGAAAGTACCAAAAGAGGCACTCTCACGCAGTGTTAACCAAAGCGGTCTCTTTTTATGTAAAACAGGTGTCCTACTCAAATTTGATTACAAATACTTTGCCGCTCTTAAGGACGCGTGGAACAAGTGAATTCGAGCTCTGTAATTCGGCAATATGTAGTCAAATTCAACATTTTAGGAATTGTTAGTAGTTAAGCAATAAATCCCAGACAATGAATTAGTATTCCTATTACTGATAATATCTGTCTGTAATTTTAAAGCACATGCCATTTTCTAAGCTTCATTTTTACGAAAAACAAAAACAATCAAAAACGTATTTAGCTGACTTTCTTCTTATCTGTAAAAAACTTTTTAGAACAGTCGATTTTAATGTGTTTTTAATGATTTATGCAAACATTTTTTATATGGTACACACCTCGACAGTTTTTATTTGCACTATATTGCACCTAGAATCTGCATGTTTGAAAGATTAAAATTGGAAGTAATAATTTTAATGGTAACCAATTTACTGTTTTGTTACAGTACAACAAATTCGTCACAAGACGATGACGCGGACTGGGCAAGAAATACGTCGATGGAAGATTACTTGGGACAGAACGGAACAAGCGACACATATGGTACGTACTGGTAACCATCAATTCTTCTAGTTAACGAGTATCCACCGAGTTTTGGTTCGAAAATGAACACGAAAACAAAGCCACGCCTGTTCTGACAATGTCCATTGACATGCCATACCCACGATACACGCATCATCACTCCGTTCGTTTCCAACAGCTGATCACTCCTATGTAAATATCCTCACGATGTTTTCCTAAACCGTTAGAGCAAGTCATAATTAATTTATTATACACACATAACTGAAAATTCAGAGATGCGTGCTTAGGATTCAAACCCAGGCTGTTCATGTAAGAGGCCAGAATCTTAACAATTGCCTGTTGTAATGCTACTTATTTTTCATTTCACTATCACTTTTTAATTCTGGAAAATAAATGAACAAGTGAAAGATTTAAGTATGCGATCAAAATAGTTAGTATGCTATGTGAACACAGAAGAAAACTATTTTATGTTCCAAAGGATTTAATTGGTCAATAAATTTCTAGATCCAAAGTAAACCACTTGTGATGTAGTTAAAAATACACACGAGTAATGTTGTAAAACTAACAAAGAACTCTGCTGATTTTAAAATAGGAAGTTGGTCTATTCTTATGAGTTCTAAAGTAACAGGAGAATGGTACGTTACTAGCGGGAAAATCTTGGAGTGGGCTTTATTAAGACACATACTATTTCGTCCAGCATTTGTGCCAGAAAGAAATATATTAGAGAGATGCTTAAGACGATACTTAAATCAGAAAATAGTTTGGTGCACATAGTTTTATATAAGGGTTATGATGAACTACTGAATCATAGTTCCCAATTTATTTGAACTGTTGAATTAACAAATTACCATTGTATGGAAGAATATTTTAGACTTCCTACATATTATTTAACACATTCACGGCCGAAGTTTCATTAAAATTAGTGTTAAAGTTGAAATTTCGAATTTCACAACTTATAAAACAAAATTTTAATTACAATTCTGTTTCCATTTTGTAACAGAAGACGATGAAACATTTGATATTAATGTTATATTAATAACTACTAACAATTTGTACTTAGCAGTTTAGATTAGATCCTTCCTTAGCGTTCCCTTAAATTTGGCTGTCACGTTCTGTTTTATAGCAGCAATATTTACCTTTTAGGCGTGTTCCTCTATATTTTAATGAAGACTGACTTATATGAGAGACTGGGTTCTTAAGGCAACTCCCCTGTGTTCGGCTCTAAGTATAAGACCCTCATTATATTTTTACTGTTGTTTTTTGCTGTGTTTTATTATTTTTATGTTGCATTATTGTTCCGCGCACGCACTTCAGTTTTTTAATTTAAGTGCATAGTTCAAATTGTCATTTGTTTTGATAAAAACTGCATGTAAAACCATAAAGTTGGGGAGTTTCACATGATACTTTCAAAGGTGTGTGGTGTCAGTGATATGGAACATAACTAACTATTCTGACTCAGACAGTCAGTATTATAATATTTAAATCAGAGCAAAACCTAAAAATATTCTAATGAATTTTGATAGCAAAAAAATGTTGACTGAATTTATGATCGTGGAAAGTTTCCGTTCGCATACGTGGCACGTAGATTAATGAATGTCGCAACGCATCCAACAATATCTTTATTTTTCATAAATTCAGTTCTAACGTTACCGAATGAAACATTATCAAGGTAAAAGAATGAAATGTTTCATTTGATTTACAACAAATTCGCACAGTATGTGGTTTGTTTGTGTGTTTGTGTTTGCGTATTACTACCGTACGTAAATGTTTTGTCAAATTATTACGGGAATAATTCTAAAAAATATTTCATTTTAATTTTTATTTTTACAATGATGAAAATCTTAAAAGTAGTTTCAATAAAAACCTAACCTAAACAATCTAAAGGGAGTCCGTGCCCATGCGGCATGGTTCCAAGAACACTAGCTGCATAAGAACTATGATTTTAGAACTATGCATGCTGCATAGTTCTAAAATCATTTTATTGAATAGACATTTAAGAAAATATTAATATCAAACCTGATACATTTTGTATTTATTATTTTTTAAATAAACTAGTCAAATGAAGCAGTAATAATAACTTCGATTATTGTTATTTGTATTAAATAATTATGAGTTTCAGGTAACTAAGCAGCAGGTAGAATAATGTACGAGTATGTTATGTATCTGATATAATGCTATATACTTCAATGGTGGTATATTTCACGGCTGAGTGTAGTACTAAAAGGTCTATATAGATATATATATCTATATATGAGAAGTTATATATCGAGTTAAAACTTACATGATACGACCGTGAAGCCATATTTTTAACGTGAAGCAATGTTTATGGATTTTTTGTATAGGAAAGATGTCTTTGTCGTCTCACGTATGATGCGACCATCGTAGTCTTTTAGGAGTTGCAATGCATCTGTGATCAACTCATTTGGACTCTAGTCCTATATGGCTTTGGTTAAAATAGTTCATGAGGAGCAGTATACAATTACAATTAGTTAGTTAGTAGAATTACTAGTCGTTTGCTATTTCAATTCCAAAAAACGTATGTAATTAGAATTCCGTCGCCTTTTTGTTAGATTCTGGTACTTAATAAATTTTCGTGAGTACTGTGATTCCATTTCATTCGTCGCCTAAATTACGCTGACATAATTGACTTTCAAATTGGAGGACTTGTGATTCTAAATCATTAAACGAGGCGAAAAATAATCGTTGAATAATGGTTATACAAGCGATTTTATTGGTTTACGTGTGAAGTTACGATCGGGATTGGAATCATAGGGACTTAAATGTAGCAAATATATCTCCTGGTGTAAAATCATTCTGCTTCTTTTCGATTACTTACCAATATTTACAATCTATGGTACACATATTTATGAGCGATTTTATATATTTTCTTTTTATTTCAGATACATTGTACGATGTACCGACGGGAATGATCGTGTTGCTGTCGTTTCTATATGGATCGATATCAGTATTGGCGGTGGTGGGGAACTTCCTCGTAATGTGGGTGGTAGCAACGTCACGACGGATGCAGAGCGTCACCAACTGCTACATAGCTAATTTAGCTCTAGCAGACATTGTTATAGGATTATTCGCTGTACCATTCCAAGTAAGTTAACTAAAATAGTGTTATACTAAAATTAGGATGTGTTGAAGTTGATATGAATACACATAAATAAAAATACGATATCATACTATGTAGAACCGTAATAAGTTAGTGTCGTTACCGCTGCCACTCATATAATTCGCTGTCCAGCGAGGTTTCGTGCTTCGGTAGGAGAAATGTGGTGGAGTATAGACACTCACAAGCGAGATCAATTCAGTCCTTAGGAGTACCAATACATCTATTCACTACATCAGACAGAAATAATTTTAGTGCTGTTTGAGGATATATGTACATGGATGTCCATGAGTTGCAGTGACTACTTACAAAAAGATAGAGCTTGTTTGTTAGTCTTTTTAGTTAAAAACGTACACGAAGACTCTGATCAAATCAAATCTAATAATTTATTAACTAAGTGCCTCTCTGAAATTGAGTCTGGAGCTCTCTACTTTTACTCTGCAGACCGTACTTTTAGCTACCACTACATAATGAGATTGGCCAAATCCTGTGTAGTATTTACCTCTCTGAGTTCAAGCCCGGTTAAAGAGGGTATTCTCGAAGCACGAAAATCCCTACGTAGAAAAGTACGACGTCCGTTATATGACGTCATGCGGGACACAAATGTTGCAAAATTATTATAATGTACGTTATATTTTTAAACCAAAATTAAAATTAAAATATTTTTATTCAAAGTAGATTCTTTACAGAACTCTTTTGAACGTCAATAAAAAACTGCTTCGGCGAAACAAACTTTAAAACACACATTTTTTCAACCTTTGGACATGTAATTTACAAAAAATAACTTAAATTAATAGAGTAAGTGGAGCTGGAGTCTTTTTAGACCCTTAGGACGAAATCTAAAACCAGACGTAAGTTTAGTCCAAATGTAATGCACACTATAGATATGTTAAAAGGAAAAATCGTTCCTACAGCCTACTTCACTCTAATACTTTTCAAAAAGCAGAGCAGTAAGAAAAACTCTTTACTTTTGTTAGAAAATTAAATAAATGTAATCATGCCAATTTCGCTGCGAATTCTGAAAACAACTTTTCAACTTGGAAACTGACAGACTTTTAATGAATGACTTTTCTTGTTAATGAATTTACATTTCAATTTTGAGCATCCATTACGTCATTTCTAAAAAAATAAAACGCACTAATTGACCTGTCAAACACAGCGTCAGTTAATTGTACAATATTTTTTTATTTATATATAAGAGAAGCAAACGGTATCAAAGTAACCATTTCTCTGGAAAAAAGGAATTTTAAAAGTACCTATAGAATAGGGCATACAATTACGAGTCCATCGGCTGCCCTCATAATACACAATGAAGCAAATTTTGTGTTTTGAAGAAAGTGTGGTTACCGACTCCGCTTACAAGTGAGGCTACAATTTATATACAAAGAGTAGCAAACAAGCATGCAAACCACCCGATGTTAACTAGTTGCAGCCCATAGACATCCATATACAACCACAAACACGACTTAAATCCTATCTGAGGTCGAATGTAGATACGTTGCTATTCCTGAGAACTAAGATAGTCACCTCGTTTCAATGTGTAGCCGAAAACCGCAAATCTCCAACTGAGACACAATTAATGCTTTACGGTGGATTATGAGGGCGGTGGTGGTACCTCCCCGGTCGATCCATAGTTTTCCTTACCGTTAAATGTATGTTCTAAAATAATTACCTCCCCGGGCGAGCTGGTTCCATCACATACTTTATATTATTTACAAACAGATATATAAACGTTGCTGCCCTTTGGAATAAAGTTGAAACGCTTTACATCTACATCTTTACCAAACCACACCCTTAAAACTAGAACAACAGTTTTACAACGTTCTCATAAAACAGAAATAGCCTCATACTACTGTGATCGAATCACAGAGTTGTGTCATCTTATAACTATTAAATTCAAAATTATTGTTCTGCTTTATCTGAGATACTGGTCAAGGTTAAGATCATTTCAATGTTTAAACATGATACGTCTGTCTAATAATCACGGAATTGTAATTGTAATTGTAATTACCCTGTAGACTGTTCAGGTTACAGCGTCAACTCAAGTTCACAATATAAATACAGTGTTATCTGACTTATTAAGCGTATAAATTCCAGTTCAATGAAGTGGTAGTACAATAAACATCAATTACTCGTGTAAAATTTTGTACATCGTCATGAACAATATCGAATAATCCTGAAAAAACTGAACAAATTTTCATAAAATATAATTATGTACCTTTGCAATAGAATCTGTTTTCAAATAAAATTCACATTAAAATGTAAACAAATAGTTGCGGTGCTACAAACATACACACACACACACACACACACACATGTAAATACAGAGGCACACACACAGGCTTCAGACTTATAACCCCTGTTTGCGTGGGGTGTAAAAACAGAATTGTGAGTAATAGCTTTTTGTCTCCGAAACTAACAGACTAACTTTTAATTAATTATTTTTCTTTGCTAATTGAGGAATTTCAACTTACGTTCTGGATTACATTATTCGTCTAGAGAGATCTATGTATATTAGTTATGTTTTGTAAATTGAAAATATCAAGTCATGGCGGGTCATTGTTTATTAGAAATGACTTGTGCAAAACAGACGTTAATATGCATTCATGCGTACAAAACAAACGAACAACAATAGCA
The DNA here is from genome assembly GCA_018251015.1 of Phocides pigmalion okeechobee. NCBI lineage: Eukaryota > Metazoa > Arthropoda > Insecta > Lepidoptera > Hesperiidae > Phocides > Phocides pigmalion. The sequence goes on from DWON01003197.1 coordinate 8,866, forward strand.
TTTAATCAGCATAATGATCCACGAGTATTTATGAATGTATGCGATACCAGGTTATTTACTGTAAAAATATGTACTAAAATTCGTTATCTATCATTTCACTGGAAAGCAATAATGAACAATATTCTTATCTAGCTGCCCACGATTTCGTTTACGTCATTATCTATGTTTGGGTTTTCCAGTTTTTGTAATTGCAAAAAAATGTCATTTATATGTCTATCTTTCATTCATAAAAAAGTCGAAGGTGGCCAAAATGAATCAATATTTAATTTGTTATTTAATATACTTCATATTTATCTGCACACGATATTCATACACAAGTACCTTTCTAACCGAAATACAAGAGTTACTTTACGGCGGATCTTAAGAGCGGCAGTGGTACCTCCACGTGACGGACCATACTTCTATCAAAATAATGCAAAATACTATTTCTGCCTTAAAATAACCGTGTAACGTTACTGTGCTCTGGTTTAAGCTGTGTGGTAAACCAATACACTTTGAAATTGCATCTTAGTCTTACAGAGCGTTCACTTGCAATTATACTCCTGAAACATAAGCTGATACGCCTAATTAACTGTAAAGCAAATAGTATTTTTTGCTACATTACTTAAAAAGATGGCTTATTTAAACAATATTTTATTTGATCCTTGCTTACTTCTAGAATAATATAGGGTGATAATACATAGTCCATTAAAAACCAGAAGTATAGACACTATGTAAAAAATTGAGGTAAATTCAATCAGTAGTTTTCGCATTAAAGAAATGCAAACAAGAAAACAAATGAAGAACGTATTACTTTTATATAAGAGCAATGATTTTTTAAATAGTAAAGTTTACCCGCTCTAAGTTTTGTCTTTACTTTTCTTATAGTTTAATCTTTCTCCTGGGACTAAACCTTATTTCTCTTACCACTAGATTCCATTTACTGTAAGCTCACAAGTTGAATATTCTCAAAGGAGCATTCGTGTACTCACTTTGACAACAGAATCCAGAATTAGCCGTAACTTCGAAGTTTTTAATTAAGACCACAAACAAATCTCACCATTGTTTTTTACAAAACTATGTCACTCGAAAGGTTAAAGAGTAAGTCAAAGTTATAATTAACAATTTGCTTTATGCTCTAACTAGCGACAAGTCCCGGCTTTACACGGATAGGAGAGCATACATATCTATTCTTACATTTTTTCTGTCGTAGTGTCGCAAAAGTTTTTTAATCATGGATGTCTGTAGCCTTTCCGCAAGAACATGACTAACAGATCTAGTAACTCCGTTAAATGTTTTTTATTTTTTTTTTTATTTTGTGTGTAATAATTTTTGATTGTTATTTCTAAATATTATAAAACAAAGTCCCCTGTCGCGTCTGTCTGTCTGCCTGTTCATGATAAACTCAAAAAGTACGGGTCGGATTTTCTCACAGTTTTCAACACCAGGTAGACTGATTCCTGAGGAAGGTTTTGGTGCACGAAAAGTTAAGTTTTAATTTTTGTAAATTGGACGATAAATTAAATAATTAAATTTAATATAGTAATTCAGTCGTCATTCGAAATAGTTGTTCCTTATTGTTAACTTTTGGAGGTAGTTTATGATTGGATGCACGTATGAAAGAAAAATGATGTAAGTAAATATAAACTCTATTACCCAAGCTAAGCTGGCCCAGGTCGCTAGTAGATTATAAGAACAAAAAGTCGATTAAGAATTACTAGAGCAATTTTATCGTTACTACTAATTACCACTACTATTTAATTTAATTGATTATTGAATTCTCCTTGCGTGTATCGATGTGCAGGTATTATTATTAATTTTTGTATATCTTGATAGAATCGTGGCAGACCTGACTAGATCTATAAAGTAACAAGTTCATTATATAGCCATGTTCATGGAAAGTAAATGTTTTTTTATTTTTATTATGTTTTTCTGTCCAGTTCCAAGCCGCGCTGCTACAGCGGTGGCTACTCCCGCATTTCATGTGTGCGTTTTGTCCGTTCGTGCAAGCGCTAAGTGTGAATGTTAGCGTGTTTACGCTAACCGCCATCGCCGTTGACCGACATCGCGCCATCATAACCCCTTTGAGGTAAGTTCTATCTCCGACCAAATAACTATTACGCCACCATCAATTACTCTCTCGTCTTATTCATTTTACTACTTGCCGAGTACTCACGATTAACGATTTTTGAATTTTGATTGCCGATATTTCGAACTGGTTTCATGGCTCGTGGTCATAGCGTAACTGCGGTGGCGGGGGGAAACTGTTGACAAACGTGACGCATATGGCGGGGAGAAATGTTGACAGATCGGCAAAAAAAAATCAAAAATCATAAATAAAATGTATAAATTCCGCGATAATATTAGTTTTAAATCATAATTTCTTGTTGCTAAGGTTGTTCACTGCTAATGTGATTGACACGATTGGTGTCCAGTTAGATTAAAAGCAGTCGTAGTTTGATCTCATGTAAATGCTAATTTTAACGTGTAGCTTATAACTCTTAATCAACATTAATTAATATCTTGTGTGTAAGCTTCTTCAATTCTTAAAATGTTATGAAGCGACGTACGGTTGTATAAAAAATATTCATAGCTTGAAAATAAAATATCAATTCTGTTTCTACTGGTGGTATTGACTGAAAATAACAATACTAATTCTTAAGTAATAAAACTAAGAGAAGTTTATTGTGTCTCCGTGAGAAGTTATTCAGTTACTGCGGTCGACAGCACACTCAATCATGTGCGCTAACTACAACAAATCTCTCTAAAGCAGATCCATATCCGTTGCAGAGAGCTTAGATGTAATCTCGTAGAAAGCTGAAGAGGAATTTCTGTTTCAAAATAAATACATTTTTTGTTTAATTCTGTATACATTATCTTCCTACAACACCAACCCTTTTTTATCCTACTGATTTTAATAATAATAATGCATCTTACGTGCGTAATTCGTATCAACTGCTCGTATAGCAGCTAAATATAAAAGATGCCTCTCAAATCAGCACAAACGAAATCGCGAGAACTCTAGTTAAGAGTACATTCCATGTTTTTAAAAGTCACGATAAAACATAAAAACTGTTATTTATATTTGTACTTCTACTTTCAAGCTTGGCTTCTCCTGAGTGGACCTGAAAAGTTTTGAAGCAACTGCTCCCAAAACACAATCCTGCTCTATGTTGTTAATAAAATACTTTGAAACTTGACGTCCACTTTGGCTTTCTGAAAGTAGATTTAACCCCCTGCAGTTTAAATATTACATATAAAAATAAACTATTATTGTGATGATAAGTATTAAATACGAAGTGTAGTTGGCGACTACGATTACAACTGAGGAGATCCTAGTCCTTAGGTCCATCGACACCTCTCCGTATAATACATCTCAGATAGTCGGATCAGATAGAAAACTTGAGACTAGATGTCTACGTAAGGACATCGACATCATTTTACATAGGTGTGACCACTTAATATTAGAGGGCCTGCACGTTGTGCTTATAACATAATACATAAAATTTAAACAATACACATATCCTATGTTAACACAATAGAAAAATGTTTAATATTCTGTTTATATTTTATTCCACTTCGTCTTTTACGCGGACATACATAAAACAAAAAATACGTTAATATAATAACAGTTTAAGACCTAAATGCTTACAAGTTTGCCAGTTCAACCAAGAAAGTAAAACCTTAAATCCATACGACAGTTCAAATCGAGTTGTTCAAAGTTTCCCATAGTTTCACAGAATTCCAGATCACAGGATACTTTGGCTTAATACCACCTAAAATTGACTCGAACAATTGCATTGCACCACTGGAAATAGTGGCGATAGTGTTGTTTTGGCAAGTTAGCTTAGGTTTACCGGTTGAACAAACATTACCCATATTTGATACCTATTCCACCGCACTAATCGAGTAAGCCGATTATGTCACTAACATATGTGCACATACTAATATAATCCACAATATATAGGTCTTTGTGAGTACAGACCAATGTATATTGTACGATTTTAAGGTAATATTATCGCGGAGTCCATACATTATGTTGTATATACCGTAACTGAGATTCGCCATTACCACGAGCCATGCAACTGGATCGAAATATCGGCAATTAAAAATAAAAAAATCGTCAATCGTAAGTACCCGTTATATAACATAATGCAATGTATTACGGCTCTTAAAAGCTCTCAAATAAATTAATAATGACCTTGTTTTCGCGTTGATTTTAGGCTGGCTAAGTACCGGCTACTAATTTCGCGAGGGCCATTACTAAAAAATAATGATTTTTGCTGTTGAAAATTTTAAAACTAATTAAAATAAAAACCTAACCTAAACAATCTAAAGTTTTTGCCCATGCGGAACAAGCATCCAAGAACATTGACTGCATTCCCGCGCTGGATAGCAATCTCAATTCTCTGCGCGAGATATGAACCAGCCCTCTTGTCACCGGCAGCGTCGATCAAACGATGTTGCTATTTGCTGAATTTATAAAAATGTACACATTTTTTTATAAAAATATTTTTTAATATATATTGTATAGGTGTCAAATCATATATTTAGAACATTCGGGTTACGTTAAAGTTTTATATTATTTTTTTTATCTTTTAAAGTTCTATCGTAAATTAAATAATATTCCAGACTTGACTGGTTTTAAAGTAATTATTTACTTTGATGATTTTCAGCTATAGGTCCAATTATTGGTATATATATAACTATAGGGCGCACTGTTGTCTTGATAATAATGTTATCAGTTATGACTTTATTCTTATGGCCAAACCCGGATCCCATAATATGAAAATTAGACGCAGTTCGGTACTCCTGATACAGAATTAGAATAAGTTATTCACTCCTTATAAAAGTGACTGGTAACAATATAAAATAAATTTTAAACTAAAACTCACGATTAATGATCCAATGTTCCAATGTAGGTCCAATGTTCAGTGCATAAAGATACAGTTAGTATGTTGTGTCCTGATTTTAAACTCAAAAAAGAAAAACGAACTCAATGTAGAATAGACATATTAATTTATTATTGTCACCCGTCAACAGTTTCCACCCACCAACGCCATTTAGTCGTGGCCACGAGCAATGAAACTAGATCGAAATATTGGCAATTGAAAATCATTGCTCGGAAGTACCCGTGCCATAGTCAAATGTTAACGTTGATAAAGTTCAAAAAGATCAACAAGTAATAAGCCTTGAACTATCCTTGTAAAACTACTAGCAGGAGTAGTATATGATAATGGAACAAAGGCTTGTGGTGTTAAAACAGAAAGGTTTCAACTGTTTTATTACTAGGTAGTAGTAAAGTTCTAATGGAAAAGCAATAAGAGATTTTCCTCTGAACTTCTAAAGCAATGAAACTACTAAATAATTTACAAAGAGAAGCTTAATCCGAATTTCTGTGGTTTAAACTTTATAGTTGTAAACTGGTCGTTTATGTCCCACCCAGACATTAAACAAGTACTTATTGCCCATTCCTAATTACTACCTCGACTTTTGTGGCAAACAAAACAAAGACTGTAGGTTTATTGTAGAAGATTCAAAGGAAATATTCTGAAAAGTGAACGTTTAAGTACAGAAAACGTTTCATACTCCCGTATGCAGTTTTCTTATACAGCTTTACATATTATAAAAAATCTTAGTAAACATTTTTTTGTATTTAATAATATTTTCTAAATCATATTATAATAATTAATACTATCTGTACAGAAACCAAATGTACAATTTATAATTTTGTGACTGAATTTTACCTAGTCTAGCATTGAACCGCAGCCATTAAAATTATAATCACATTGTCTTTGTTATATTTCCTCTCATATTGGAAAATTAGTTATGACCGCTCTGCTCATGTTGATGCGTACTTATGACGATTATCTATCTACATATGAATCGATCTTGAAATTGTAGAACCTGTGTACCGTATGTACCGTAAAAATCCTTGCCTTCCGGTGGAATAGAGTCCTTGTCGGGAAAATTACATATGTGCTGAACTTAGTCCTGTACTTAGTAGTATAGAAGTAATGACCCGTCTGCGGTCGACTTCAGATGAAACTCCATTTCTAAATGGAGTTATATACAGACGTCCATGCGCTGTTGTGGTCTTGCCGTCCGGTGAATTGCATATTCGTTTTATAATTCAATTTCATATAAAACAATTCGGGAAATGTCTTTCTGAAATGAACGTTGTACAATTTGTATACGATGATTCCAAGCGAAGATTATCTCCAATTGGGCTTTCTTTTGTGCGATGCAAAATGAAATCAAAAGTAGACACACTCTGTTGCCTATATGTTACTTCAGCATATCGTATTTATTGTAAAATGTTAATGTTTATACATGATTACTTTATTTTACCATTTCACATTCATATTTATTTTACATTTTTGTCATATCTACAGACTTTTTTTTGCGAAAGAGTAAGAAAAGGGCATGCAGGCCACCTGGTGTTAAGTGGTCACTGCAGCCCATGGACCACCACGTCCAATCTCAAACAGAACTGAAGTTCTATTTAAGGATGGACGCGGATGCGTTCCTACTCTTGAGGACTAAGATGGTCGCCTCCAATAGTGTGTATCCGGCAACCACACCTCCCCAACCGAAACACAATACATGAAAAACATGTTGCTTTACGGCGCGTTATGAGGGTGGCGGTGATACCGCCCCGGGCGAGCTCTAACGGCTCTACCACCTTTTAAAATGAAAGTAATGTTTTATTTAATCAATACTAAAATGGACATCGTCTGAGAGTTCTATTAAAATACAATGACTACAATTTACTACTCACAGTGTCATGAATACTAATACCAAGTAGAGCTTAAGGAATTTTTAATTACGGATCTATTTCTAAACATAATCGTTTGCATTTCAAAAGATGAAATCTATTATTGTACCACACATTCGACTTAACTAGAAGCTGGAATGCGACCGTCATCCCGCTATCCGTCAAGGAACCCCACATTTATCCTGTTACCTTACTACTTATAGCATCTTTGTTATTTCAAATGTTATTATTACCGTTATATTGTTAAAATACTAAAGGGTACTTTAAAGGTGGGACAACTATAGTTCGACCGGGGAGGTACCACGAGGTGCTGATATTTGATTGTCAACATGTAACAAGACATTTATTAAGCGTATGTAAATACCTTATAATGAAACAAAATATTTGAATTTTAATTTTTAATTTCATCGCTAAGGTTACTCTTTGTACTTTTGTACACTATGATAAAAATACGTTTAAGGACTAGTTCCAGCTCTGTATCAACGAAGAACTAAGAAGGAGAATAAATATTATAGTAGTTCTAAAAGCATACTTATGTAAAACATACTGGCGCTTAGATTTAGTATCGTCAATGCCGGCATTAATCTGGTATGAACTAAGAACTAAGAGGCAATTGAATTTTACCAGTAACATGGACAGTTTGACAGTTCGAAATCTGTTCTAAACAATAGTTATATAACAATTGCATTGTAATACAGTGAAGTCAGCCATGGATTTATTAAAAATAACTTTATTTCATGTGATCCATAAAAGTAATGAGCTCGTTATTTTTCCTCCATGCTTGCCAAGTGTGGATTGATAGATTTTGAAAACTTAACGGATAATCTCAAACATGGAGCTTTGTAAATCGGTTTTATTTTTTGTTTATTTAGTTATGTAACATATTTTGACAATTATTTTGTATCTTAAATGTATGTATACTTCTCGGTTGATTCATATATATGTAATTCTATTTGCGGCTTATAAAATAACTCCCCTAGTGCGGCGAAAACAGGGGATACAATTTCATATTGAACTTAAGTGTCTATTAGAATTGAAAATGTATTTACGAATATATAGGTGCAACAAAAATTTAAGTATTTAGCATTGATAAAGATCAAAAATATGAAATCAAAATCACTTATAAAAAATATTTTATTACTTTCTAATATGACGGTTATTAAAAAAAAAAACAAGTATGCGCTGGGGATTTCAACCCCGGTCCCTGTATGATATGTCGAAATCCTACCATTAAGCTATCACTGCTTATTAATGTTACATGCCGTTGGTCATAGATATATAATATATATTGATATACATATACATACTATATTACTAACACCAAATAAATCAGGAAAGAAAGGTCTAAAGCCTGAGGATGAACACGAAAACCCTGTTCCTCCTAAGAATTAAGTTTTAACAACAACAGAGTTGGAATAATGTTTTCGTAGAAGTTGTCGTATAAGGTTGTGATTTCAATGCCTAAGCAACTACAAGAGGAAAATTTAAACCAACATAACTAAGAACCCTAAAGCTTTTTGGCGCTACGTAAAAGACAGACGAAATGGCGATACAAATATTCCATCAGAAATGTATCTAGGTAACCGCGTCGCTACATCTGGATCGGAAATAGCTGGACTCTTTGCGTGTAACTTCTCTTCAGTCTTCACTAGAAATTCACCACCCAATATCTGTAATAACAGTTCTATTGATCATAGAACTGTTTTTACAGATTGTTTATGCCGAACTACAATTAGCGAGCAGGACATAGAGCGTGCTATAAAAAAACTAGATATATACAAAGGCGCTGGCCCCGATGAAGTGCCACCTATCTTTTAAAGCGTTGCGGCCGTAGTCTAGCCCTACCACTGTCTTTAATTTTTAATAGATCTTTGAGAGATGGAGTCTTTCCTGAGGAGTGGAAAAAAACAAAGATCATTCCAATTTATAAAAAAGGCGACATTCGGGATACGATGAATTACCGTCCTATTTCAATAGTGTCAAGTTTATCTAAACTGTTTGAAAGCCTTGTATGTCCTCTTATTACAAAGCATTTGGATCCCTTCCTGTCGAGTAATCAGCACGGTTTTAAGGGGGGGCGGTCTGTCCAAACGAATTTGGTGTCCCTTGTCTCATATCTCTCGAGCCAAATTGATAAAGGTCATCAAGTGGACGCTATATATACAGATTTTTCCAGCGCCTTCGATAGAGTGGATCATTCTCTCTTAATAAGCAAACTGAATCATTTATATGGATTAGGAAATCCCTTACTGGATTGGCTCAGTTCATATTTGTCAAAAAGACTCCTTGCAGTGGTTGTTAATGGTTGTGAATCAAATGTATATCCTGCTTATTCGGGTGTACCGCAGGGGTCCCATTTGGGTCCAATATTATTCTCGGCCTTCATCAACGACATAACATCAGTCATAAAGAGCTGCGAATTCTCACTTTTTGCTGATGATCTAAAAATATACAGAGCAGTAAAATCCTCAAGCGATATTCAGCTCATTCAAAATGATCTCAATAGGCTTAATGTATGGTGCAATGAAAATGGCATGAATATGAACTACAAAAAATGTTTTCATATTAAATATACGCGCAGGAAAAACATACATAACTCCTCTTATCACCTGGATGGCGATTGCTTGGAGGAGGTGACTGAGATCCGGGATCTGGGCGTAATTTTGGATTCTAAACTCAAATTTTCAGCTCACATTGACGCCATCGTCAAAAAATCAGCTAGAATGCTAGGCTTTCTCAAGAGAAACATTAAAGGATTCCTCTCTCATCGAACAAAGATCATCCTCTACAATGCCCTAATACGAAGTCACTTAGAATTTGCCTCAGTGGTTTGGAATCCCCAGTACTCCACACACTCGCAGCGTCTAGAGAACATCCAGCGCTCCTTCACAAGGCATTTGGCTTACTATTCCTCAGGTATCT
>DWON01003198.1:0-18542 GCA_018251015.1 Phocides pigmalion okeechobee
ATTCAGAACGAGACCAACAGCGATTACGTAAGTTAAGTACTTTTATACCTATTGTTGTCTAATTGTTTTAAAATTGTGTTATTTATGTACCTACATGTTTAAAATGCCCAATTGCTATGTCCTATTCATTTGGGGGTGGTTTATATTGTTTGTAGTATAATTTATGTTTATAAAGTTCTGATTATTATGTTATTTTGGTTTAGTGGCACATACCAATAAATTGTTACGTATGTTCCGTTACTCTCGTTTTTTTTATTTAAAAAGGATCTCCCTTACATTATCAATTATTAAGTTACCTACATATTTTTGAATTTATCTCATAATAGAACTAGGTATATCAGGATTTTCTAACACCCGCGGTGATGTAACATAATTTATATATTACAATAACAATTAAAATTTAAATATTTTATTACACTATAAAGTATTTACGAACATTTGAACAAATGAATATCAAATTTATAATGTAAAATCAGTTAATCTGCTTTGAGCGCCTGGTAACTTTGACCGGAAGAAAAAACCGGCTGAAAAAACTCTCGACACTTTTTTCCTTTTTCTCTTGTCTCAATGTATGGGTATCATACATACATGTAATTACTTTAGTCAATTGCTCGTTTTCACAAATAAAAATTGTTTTAATGAAAAAAAAAAAAATATTAATTTCGCCAAAGAATTTTCACTTTTACTTGATACATACACACACGGTTTTTACACAATTGAAAAGGTAAAGGAGTCTTATATACGTAAGAAGATTAGCAAATGAACGGGTAAACCATCTGATATTAAGTGACGGCTGCAACGCATGGACGTACATAAAAATGTAGTACATTATACCTGCAAATAATCTTCCTCGAGGATCGGCTTTTCCATCATTCAGCCTCGTGTTGGGTGAATCCTGATCAACCTCGCCCAGATCTTTGACGACCCGGGCCTGGCTCCCCTCCTGTCCGTCCCATTGCACCACCAAGATCTTCCTGTCTATTCCGACCACGAACTGATCGGTGGTGCCCTCCACTGGCACAAGGAATCCAACACGTCCATCTGGAAATATTTTATTATTAACTCCAGATGTAACAACAAGAACATTTTAACTTTGAAACATATTTGTGCGTTTGTCTATGTGTGACATGATAAGTCGCAAACGGGTGGGCGAATTTCATTTTTTAATGACTTGTTAAACCCAGAAAACGGATGTTTTAACTTTGAAACAATTATTGTGAGTGTTTGGGCCTTTGGCGTGGTTAATTCACAAACTAGTAGACCAAGTTTAAAGTTTCTTCTTTTTTTATGTGAGAAGAGTAGCAAACCAGCATTCACGTACAACCAATAATGCGACTGAAATCTTATCTCATCTTGAACTTAGATACGTTGCTAGTCCTGAAGACTAAGATAGTCGCCTCGCTTCAAAGTGTAACCGACAACCGCACCTCTCCAAACGAAACACAAGTAATGCTTTACGGCGGATTATGAGGGCGGCGATGGTACCTTCCCGGTCGAACTATGGCTCTTCCACGTTTAAAATTTAGAATTTAACTTTGGTGTCGCAATCCCTACATTTAACCAGTGATAACTTTAACCAGTTTCTCAAACGGATGGTTTCAGGTTCGAATCTTTGGTATGCTCCTCTAATTTTTCAAAGTCACAAAATCAAAACATAAAATCAAAATTTCGTATATATTAAAGTAAACAGAATAATAAATAGCAATATAATTTACAAAGTAATTTACATTAAATATTCACTGAATACTTAATACCAGTTTTATTATACCTAATTACTTTTATTTAAAATTTCATTAATGTAAATATGTATCTCTGTTCTAATAAAAAATAACGCGTTGTATTCTTTTATTTTTATTCTAAGCCCGTATTCATTTTTCATAAATAATGAGGACTTATACATGAGTAATTCAATAAAATTTTGCTTTAATATATAGTGAAATTTAAGTATTTTATGTCATTATAAAGTATTTACATACACTTAATGACTAAAAGCAAATTATCAGTATAGCTGAATTTTATACCTACATATTTTAACCAATTTATTTCTTTCGGTACAATGTTAATGGCAAATTCGCCGGAAATTAGTTAGTATTTGCTAAGCTGTTTGTGTCGTTATTAATGATAAGAAATTATAGACGAAAGCGAAGCATTAAAAGACCATAATTTAGAATACGAAACATGGTAAATAAAGTCTTCAAGTTTACATAAAAACGATGGTTTCTTTTTATTTAAAAATCAGAATCAAAATCAAAATATTTATGTTCAAAGTAGATTCTTTACAGAACTCTTTTTGAAACGTCAATAAACTACCACCGACTCGTAAGTTGTTTCGTTTTGGAGAAGAGTCGGCGAAAGAAACTCCATTAATTAATATATACTACATAGATATATCTATATACTACATAGATATACTACTATCTTCTAAATGTATTATAATAATAAAATTATTGTAATTAAATTTAATTGCTTTGTTTTTTCAAGTAAATGGATGACTATTTTGAAGGTTTATTCAAGATTTTCGGAAAGAATGTTTCATAATCTCTAAGATACACACGACGCTAAATCGTTACTGCAGCATATGAATCCATATAAGTCAAAAAGAACTGAAGTCTTCTCTAAACTTGTACGTAGTCGAGTAGCTGCTTCTATTGACTGAAATAAGCTAGTACTCTTATTGCCGGCAACCAAACATCTTCAATCGAAACACAAGATTCGCTTTACGGCGGATTATGAGTATGGCAGTGGTACGAAAGAGCGAGCAATTGGACTGCTGCAAGGTAATGATGGTCCAGAACAAGATTAATCTAACTGTAGGTACTCCACAAGTTGGGAATTTAATATAACAAGTAGAATTACTATTAAACCCTCAAAGCTCCACCGCCGCTATCATAGTCCGTCATGAAGCAACTCTTCTATATCGGTCGGAGAGGCGTAATTATCAGCTACACTTACAAATGAAGCGACCATCTCACTTCTAGAAGTTGCAACGCATCTACGTAAGAGGTCAGAAAAGACTTCAGTCCTATTTGAGGTTTTACATAGATGGGCTGCAAGATCTTTGACTGCTCTACTAAAAAATCTTACCAAGTTTAGTCTTCGTGTGTTCCCCCGTAGCTGGCACATATTTATGGATAGTAAACTCCAGAATGCTGACGAAGAAGAGCGCCTGTTGCTGCTCGTCCCAGTGCGGGCCTTCCCCCAGGACTAGGGGGTCGGTGATCTTTTCCACTTTCACTGACATCTGCATTCAAATTCAAATGTTTTATTTAATTCTAAGGTCATATTATTTACATACACTTAATAAATGTCAAAGTTACGATGTGAAATCTTCTGTAAAGTTCTTTGGCTTTGAACGTCGTAGTGAGCAGTTCGATCGAGGACGTCCCACCGCTGCTCTCACAATCCACTGAGAACTCGTAACTCTTGTTTGTGAGTTGGAAAGATGCGGTTACCGACACTTACAACCATCGACCATCGCGGCGGCCATCTCAATCCATAGGAGTAGCAACGGATCTAGATAAGATCTCATCTAGTTCTTCAGTCCTGTTTGATCTTGCATCTGTATGTCCATAGGCTGAAAGGTCTACTTAACATCTCGTGGCCTACAAGCTCGTTTGTTACTCTTCTCATGTATAAAAAAGGAATATATTATTGCGATCTCCCAGGAATGTAGATCTCCTCAGGCTGTGTTCATTTACCGACAAATGAAGTGGTAGTTAATTAATTTATGTGTTAGTAATATCAATCTTGACATTGCCAAATATTAGGCTTAGCTTAAAATGTGAGCTCCCCGGCCGATATTTAACATAGTAAACTATTACTGCCCTTATCGTATTTATTGATTTTACTTATTTTCTTGCTTTTTTGTCCTTTTTTATTATCATCTGAATTTGAGCGTTAAAAATTTCAAATTCGTAACTCAACGGGAAATCTTAGTAAAATAGATTGTTTGCAAGCTCTACTGTTACCTTATTGTATCATATTATTTACAAAATATGTCATGTCAGAATGAGTAGTTGATATTTTAAAGAATCTTAATATGATTAGATTATAAATTAATACATTGTAAATAAGCTGATTGTTTTATTATTATCGGCATGATTTGTCGCTTTTGCTAATCTTAGTAAAATTGAATATTCATTCCTGAAATGTAGTAATCTCACATTATATGTTATGTTTACGTCGGCGCTACAAGACTGGGGGCCGACAATACGTCTGTTTATTCGTAGATGATACACAGATGCTAAAAATACGATATTTCAGTTAATTGTCGGCATATCTTCAGTCTAGAAGAATAAGCTCCAATTTAGCCGCCTGCCGCAATATCGACCCGTTCTTATGTATGAGCGCTGCAGAAAAGTTGTTAATTCGGCTCCTCGTGCTCATAACTATGTTTTAGTACGATATATAAAATGAACTTACATTTAAATTGCCGATATTTTAATTGCCGTTAATAGTGAGTACCCACTTTTAAGATTTTCATCATTGTAAATAATAAACTAATTACAAGCTAATTAAATTAGTCTTAGTGATTAGTGAGATTGCTGCCTCACGAAAGTACCAAACACATTAGCAGCATTACCACACTCTATAGCCAAACTTACATGCCAGCCAGTAAACTCCAGCTTTTGGAGCACAAGAGTTACAAAATATGGTATCGGTACTCGTATCGTACGATACGATACGATACGATAAACAAGCGAACGCGAAAATATAACATTCATTAAATGAGTTTTAGATACCACGGTAGAAGGTTTTGCTCCGCGACAAATAAAAATAAAAAGTAGTGTTCTTACTTACGAAGGAACTTCACAAGAATTATCACTGTTAAAATATGTTTACTTGACAAAAGTCTATGTCTACATAACACTACTTCATCTATTCAATTGTAGATCCAATTGTACATGGATAGCAGTTAAATTGCTCCTTCTAAGGTCCACGACATCAGATAATTCAGTACAATAAACAACGCTGTTCTGAAACAAATTGGTCGGTGTGTATGGCTGTGGAATTTTTCCAATTACAACAATTGACTTTTTATTCGTGACCTTTATCTCTATACCGTGTTTATTAAATAATAATAAAAACACACAGATCTAGGCGTGAGGCGTATTTATCATAACAGATAGAAATAACAAGTACTTAGCAGATAACAGATAACAGTAGTTCTCGCGGTTGAGTTAACAGATAACAGTAGGCAGTTATCGTGGTTGTTCCTCAAATACAACAGCTTGCTAACTCAATACAATATCACAGCCAGGATGAAATAACAGCCAACACACAGAAAACAACTGTTCTCATCACCCGTCTCTTTTGAATGTACAAACGAATGTCATTGGTTAGAAAGAAACACAACTAATATTTATACGGAAAAAGAAGTTGACAGTTATGCACAAAGAAACCTCGTATGAAAAATGCTTCATTTAATTATGTCGTGTTGCCTTGCCTGTTATTACATACTTTGTCTCGCTCATACTACTTGAATAGTCTCTTGTTAAAACGAGAAGCACCTATTATTTTATTATCCAACAAATGCAAATGTGTATTTTATGATTTGTTCAATGAAACAAAAAATTTTTGAAGAAAAAATGCAGGGTATCCAGCCGGAGGGTACAGCTCAATCCCGTGCTATTGTGGAGGTGCAGCGGTATCATGACGAAAAGATAATTGCGAGGACTGACTGCCCACTGAAATGGTGGAGAGAGCACAGGACCATCTACCCTAACTTATACAAGATAGCGGCGTCCAAGCTTAACGCGATGGCATCGTCAGTCCCCTGTGAGAGGGTGTTTTCAGCTGCTGGGAACATTCTTACCGAAAGAAGAAATCGTTTAGGGGTTAGGAAGCTGCAACAACTGGTATTTTTACACCAAAATAGTTTGTAAATATGTAAAGGTTAGGGTTGTATACATATGTAGGTTAAAATTGTAAATATATTATGTAGCCTAGTTTAGTAACGGACGTGTAAATAGAGATAAATTAGGTATGTACATAAAATGAATTGAACACTTTTAAATGCGCCAGTTCGAGATATAATATAATTCAATGAACTGACAGTCCTAAGCCTGTTATAGAGCAAAGCCACATGATGCATTTACTTTCTAACGCATTCTTTGGCATCGCTTAAAGCATGAAGGAAAGTGTTCAGTTTGATAAAACAAAAAAAAAATACGGTCAAATTGAGAACCTCTTCCTTTTTTTGAAGTCGGTTAAAAAGGTACGCGTTGTATTACGTGAATATGTTACTGATGTTACCCCAACATACTAATAAACTGTGCTCAGAAAAATAACAGGTTGTTATTTAATAACAGATATTGAGAACAGTTATTTTAACGCAACAGTAACAGTAAGAACAGATATCGTGTTTGACCTGTTATAACCCAAGTCTACACAGATCCGTTCATAACGTCCATGACGTCACATGGGCCCCATAAAGCCAATATATTTTATACGTAAAAGAGATAATATCTTTACTTATCTACTATTAAGAATTACCGTTAGTATTTCTAAATTGAAATGAGACCGTTCACCAAACCAAATTTCTATTTATTCTAAACGGCAACCATGTTTATTATAATAAAGCAGAATTGGTAATAAAAAACGTAAACCTCCTCGGTTTTTTTTTTTATTACTCTATAATGCGGCACCATATTTTTAGTGACCAAGACCCGCGGCATTACCAAAGACCGGTCTACATACATAAATATATTTTAAAACAAAAAATCTGGGAGAATACGTAAAAATATGATTTGGATATTTCATATAACTAAGCCATACAATGTTTAATCGTGATAATAAAACTATATACAATATCATAGCTCAACTATATTATATTAAGAATATTTATATTACTGTCAATATTAATTGTGTTTATATCTAAAGACTAAATAGCCGAAATCAGAAGAAAACATTAATTCTAAACTTACTTTCAATGCAGCTTGCCTGCTCAAACAGATCACCACTACTGTACTGGCTAGCGAGTATGTATTTGTAAATTGCTCTCAAGTTCCTGTGTGACTACAAACAACTTATATAACACTGTATGTTGTTTAACAGCCTGTCACTGTATTTATAAACGATGATAGGTTAACGATCCTCTATAAGTCAGTTAGAGATTAACGCAAATTTATGAGACATTATTGCATTTTTACCACTGTTTATGTATTGTTGAATTTGAAAAGTCATTGTGTCTACAAGATAATAATAACGCTTAACCTACATATGACTGTTATTAGGCCCGAAAATCAATCGTTTTGCAAGATGATCTTGCGCCTGCGACGGTTGTTTACGTTCCTGTCAACTTGACATTGACAAAACAGATAGGTTAATGATATTACTTACTACAATAAGCGACAATAGCGGAACTCAATACATGAAACATGTGTACTGTATTTTCACATTTGCAATATATGAAAAAAAACAAGTGTTTTAATGAAATAGGTCTCTAAAGATGACGTTGAAAGGAGAAGATGATGAAAGGAGAAAATATATAAAAGTCTTTTAGACAATATTTACATTATATCATCCATTACCATAATTATCACCTATAATCAACAGCTGTGTTCTGATGACAACTGCGGAAACATTTCCAAGTACATTTCCGAGACATAAAACCTAAAGTTTAAGAGTGACAACGCATCCATGATCTACATTTGGTATTTTACTTTCCAAGGTCGTTACTAACATTAAATCATAGCCTGCATGAGACACACTAATATAAATAAAATAAACAGGTGCTAGGACTATAGGATATAACGGATCTACGTACGACTTCTGATAGGACTTCGGCCCTGTAAGATTAGATGGATATTCCTGGGCTGCAGCGATTACTTGAAATATGATTATTATTATTTGCATATTCGTTTTCTACAGTTTTCATGAAAGAGTAGCCGTATTAAAATCAAATATGGTATTAGGTTTTTTTTTATTATGTGAGAAGAGTAGCAAACGAGTATGCAAACCACCCGAAGTAGTCTCAGCCCATAGACATCCATGTACAATCGTAAACACGGCCGAAATCCTGTCTGAGCTCGAACATAAATACGTAGCTACTCTTGCGGACTAAAATCGCCTCGCTTAAAAGTGTAGCCGGCAACCGCACCTATCCAACCAAAACACAAGTAATGCATTACGGCCGATTATGAAGGCGACAGTGGTACTTCCCCGTTCGTACTACAGTTCTCCCGCCTTTAAAAAGGTGTCTGCAGACTGTCAATATTCTGCAAACAGCATCAACCTACTGCCGAATTTACAGACTATTTAATGCCACGTCTTGCTTCACTTACTGGTGAACACTTCCACTTAGCAGTGAGTACGTCTTTGCCAAGTTTCGTTACGAACTTCGGGGTTGGATACCAAAAAAATTCAAACAATTAGTCCCATATTTGACAGAGAATTGCATTCGCTATTTGGCACGGGAGCGTGGCCAGCGCTCTTTACACCATGTCGCAAAATCATTGACACTCTATAGATAATTTAAGTAAGGCTTTTATTATAATTGTTTTATATTATTAGATGTTATAATTAGTGTGAACTCTGTAAATAATAATAATGATAAAGATTGATTTGGATATCTGGCAGGAAATAAAAAAAACAAAATGATGAAAATCAGTTTATTTTTATAAGTTGAAATTTTGAAAAAAAATTACAATAAACATCTCAAAGGCGGACTTAGCTTTGAGCTCTGTACAACCACACAGTTAATAAAAAAACGTACACAATACTATTACAATAGAATATGTAAATCCTCAACACAATTATGACCTGATATATTTTATTTGGCAGTAGAAAAACAAGGTCGCTGCCAATTTTTACATTAAAAAAAATAATAAAAAAAACAAAATGCATTGTTGGCACAATTTTTTGTTGGCGTTCTTAACTGACAAGACTTATCAACTTAACTGATGGTATACTTAAAAAAAATTAACACTAGACTATGCATTTTACGTAAATAATAATTAACGACTAACATAAAAGATTAACTCCTAATGATTTTAAAACTAATACTGTTACACCGAATCTGACGTACACCACACACATCTTACAAGTCACTACTTAATGGTTATTTTGTGAAATTTTAAAATAAAAAAATTGTACAACAGTTGTACAGACGTACAAAACAAATAAAGTAAGTATGTTAGACAGGTTAAATAAATTTAAAAACCTAAGTTACGTTTAAATGCAAGAATAATAAATGGAACATAATTCTGGGCGGATTGATGGCTCGTAGAAGGGAAGAATCTTCAAAGAGCTGTAAAACTAATATCGTAATAACTCATTCACTTTCAATGCTAAGTACAGATCTTCTCTCAGCATATTTTAGGTCGTTGATGTACCTATTACAATGTTTTTCTTTATTACTATAATAATCAATTTTTAATACAAACGTAATTTCGCAAAATCTATTATTAAGACGATTAAGAATATTACATGTTCGAAGTTTTTGCAAACCCATTCGGGCTAGTCTGTCGCTCCTGGATTACCCCTGAATTTGTCATGTCAAAAGAATGTTAATGTGTAGGATAAATTACATTTACAGATCTCATCCAATCCGCCCATTGAAAGTCTGTGCTAAATGCCACACACCAAACCTACACCAACGGTTACATCAATACTTACAGGCACGACATATATTTAAATTATAAAAACTATTTAAATCAGACAATGTTCGTAACTCATACGATAATAGTGACTTTTTACGCTTATTTCAGAGTGTTTTAGTAAAATCAATGCCCATTTTAAGTTTACACAAAAAATACATACCAAGATTCAACAAGCAGAAAAAAGAAAAAAAATGCCAAATACGTTGAGGTTAAAAATATACTACTGACTAATTAATTAGCATTATTTGTTTGTACTCAGTCAGCTGGGGTTTTACGACTATCTTTTAAAAAAAGGTTATTTTAATTTTTTACTTGGAAACTTATGACAATAATATGTATGGCCTTGAATAAAATAAATGAAACTGAAGAATCTTTTTCATTCTTCTTAAGACAGAATACAGTAAATTTTGCTATTTTAATAATTGTAGAAGTTATGCATAGCTTTTAAGTTAAATTGTTACTAACCAATTGGATCCCTGCTATCCGAAAATAAATAAATTTGAATTTGAATAAAACCGTTTTGAAATTACGATGTTAAAAGATAGTGATAAATCCTTAGATATTTAGCTCAGTGGCTCGGTCTGTCGATAAATTAACTTATATCAATAAAAAATTTAATATGCGCTTAATAATGGATATTTTCGTAGATGACGCAGTAAAACCTGTGAGTATTGATCATAACCGTCAAACTACCAAACATTCAATCTTTGTCATCACAGCCAACGCTTAGATCACTCCAAAGGTACAAGAAGGTAAAATGGTCCGAACACTAATATAGTCTAATGGAAATAATATTGGAACACAACACAAAACAACCAAGTTATAAACTACTGTGCGATTGGAAATTAAACGACAGGACTTTTTGATGTTTTCATGAAGGGCTGCGAACTTTTTGATGTAATGATGAGACGCCATCTTGGTTTTCTCTCAAGCCGGTCGCGCACAATGAAACCTATACAAATAGATAGTAAACATACAAACAATGTTATATACAATAATGTTCTAAACGGTCATGTCACGGAAATAATTCCAGGTAAAGCTAAAATTAAAAAAAAATGATCACTGAATTTTATTTTATGTAATTTAACTAAATTAAATACTTCAACGAGAAGAATAAATTATATTTTTAATGTTATCGTTGTTTTTATATCAATTCTGTAAATAAAGTAAGCATTTCGTTCAAAGTAAGCATTTCGAACACCATATAATTGAATATTTTTTATTTGTCTGTACATCATATATGTATATTTAATTGTGCGCCACAGACTTGAGAAAAATCAAGATGACTTTATATCAGCATTAAAAAAACATTCCGTGTCCTTTCGGAATCAAAATTACATAAATGAGCTGTCATTTTGAAGTATATAATTTTGATTCATAATGTATGGAAAATGATGTAGCCAAATATCGCACCTTGAGAATGAACTAAATTTGTTTTTGAGAAATTTTAACAAATGAATTTTATGTTACAAACATACTGTTTGTTTGTATGTATGGCTTTTATATGAGACCGAAAATTTTGAAGTCTACTTTTGTTCAGTTTAAGTTTTGAAAAAAATTAATGGGATACCTAATGTATTTTTGGAATGGAAATCGAAATGAAACCCAGAATCTTCAAATTTCGAAACTATTCTAAAGGTGCGATTATAGGCAAAACATTGCAATGATTTCGATGAAAAACGGTCAATGACAAAAGTGTGAACACTGTGAATGGAACGAGTCAATCATTTTTATCGTTTATCGAGTGTTGAACGTTCTTTACATATTTCGATATGTGTTGTTCTTGTATGTTTTGGGACCCTTTTACACCGAATCTACAGATGTTAATAGCAATGTAATGTCAGCTACAGCTGTCCCGCCACATGGGATGTTTTGTAAAAGACTACCACATTTACTAACAATTTGTGCAGCGTGGTGGCGTGTGGAGCCACGTGGTCCAACATGCTCCATACTCCTCCCAGTTAACGCTTTGACTGCGGCGCGGATATATGATCGGGTCAGTATCGCGAGAGGCGGCCCTAAACTGGAGCTTACTTGATTACACTGAAGATACGCCGACAAATTACTCTAATATTGTATTTTAGCATCTGTGTATCACCTACGAATACACACGCGTAATGTCCGTCCCCAGTAGTGCAGTGCCAACGTGTACACAGAACTTTTGTTCGCCCGAAATCCATACAAATTTGTCCGTACAACACAGGCGTGTAGGAGCCGCAAGCGCGTCGCGCTCAGAACTACACAGCAGGGTTGTAGCCGCAGGGACAGTGTTAAGAACAGCCGATCGAACACTTAAATCCGTTCTTACACACGAACTTGCCATGTGGGTTTGATAAAAAATATATATACGGTCCAAATTAGATGCTCTACCGCTTTTTAAGTATGTTATGGAATAGCAGAAGTGTCATATCTATAAAATAAATTTGACGTATCAACGCGAAAATCCTAGCTAAGTTGACCGAGATACGTATACACACGTGTACACTCAGCATCTATTACTAAGCACAATCTTTTATGTCTTTATAAAAAAAAACACGCACAAAATGCAAAATACCACTATTATAAATCAATCGTTAATTAAAAAATGCAAATATTTTGTATATCATTTTACGGGAAAGCCTTGTTTCTTATAATTTTGAGTACTTTTGAGGAGAATATTTAAAAAACCCTCATAGCAAGATAGCTGACACGTAAAATGATGGGATGGAACACGTCATCACGTCCTGGAGGAGAGGTACCACCAGAGGATCCACGATATTGTAATGATACGTAATGTAACATGTGGTTTTTCGTACACATACACAGACACATGAGAAACATGGTAACCACACATTTTCTTACCAAATAAGTTACACAATAAGACAGAAGCTATATTCCATTACGAGAAATTAGTAATTATGTAATCGTTTTTAAATATATTTAATAAAATATTTTGATTATTAAAATGGCATAAATGAGTAATATTCATACCAGATCGATATAGTGTAATTACTATATCTATTATGACTTTGGGATACTATTATATACGAGACTTTTTTTTTTAATCGAAATTCTTACTTGTAGGTAATATACGAAAAATTAAAAAAAAACAAAAAAACAAAAATTATAATGTTTTCATTGAAATCGTTTTAAACGTGTAATGAAAAGCTATTTTTATTTCATTGAAAATGTGTATAATAAATTTCCAAAATGAAAAAAGTTACTTTTAGCAGACTTTCCTATTTCAGAGAGTAGTTATTTAATTTTCTTCGGATAATTTTGAAAACTAGCCGTGTTAAAACATTGCAGAAATAAAAAAAGAGACAATTTCGTCCATTTTTGTTACAAGTTAAACGATCACTAGTTTCTCCTGATGAAACATATAGCTATATAAGTGTGAAGAACAGGTACGGATGCCACTTGTATAGGAGAGGAGAAAATATATTTTATCAATGTATATTTTATAATACGTATAATTTATTTTTTATAACATAGTATTAAAGTAATATAGTTTGTTTATTTTCGAAAATACAGGGTAAGATCTTTAAAAGTTTTTCCAAAAATATAAAAAGCGGAATCTAGTGGCAAGCCGTATCGAGAAATAGATAAAATAATATAAGTATGTTTTGGCACCAGTGAAATACATGGAACCATTTGGCAAAGCATGATCAGAAAGAACCTTACATATTATTCAGAAATAGTTAAGAGATGGTGATCTTAACAATACCTCGAAAGGTCGCATCAAAATTGATTTGTTTCTTTCAAAAGCTTTACAGCCGAGCATTCATAAGCGGTTCGCTTTTACTTTGCGATAACTGGGTATCGCACGCCAGATGTCGCTGTGCAATATGTCACAGTAATCGTAACGATAACTTGTACGTTAACGATATTTAGTTATTTTCCAATCCCTGTACCGAATCTGTTCCTTAACCATAAAGTTACCCAATCTAAAAATAGTTGGCAATCTCCCTAAGTTATGATTCCCAGACAATCTATTCCTTATTTCCTCAAAACCCAATTCCGTTGTTATCACTTCCAAACATTTACCGATAATATTTATCGTCCAAATTTTACTTAATTTAAAAAAATGCGGCTCACCCGTCTTATCTCGCGATTTATATCTGATTGTATATTATCATAATTTGTATAATTAATAATTATTTGACACTTCCTTTTTTGCACTTGTCATCGGGTACTTGACATATGAACGTAGTAATGCGATGCAATCTAAATCGCTAGTTTGTGTTCGAACATTTTCATATTAAATATTAAGTAAAAGATTGAATATTATAGAATTTTATCCAGTAAAAAAACTAATATGGTTGATTTAATAAACATTTGATGTTTTTATACGTTACAAGAGTAGCAATCGAGCATGCAAGTTATGTGGTCAAATGGTCGTTGCAACCTGTAGACATCCACATACCACCTCGAATAGCACGACGTTTTTATCTATAATCTTAGATGTGTTGCCACTCCTTATTACCGAGACGGTCGCGTCACTTATAGCTAGCAACCACTTGCAAAGTACTTAAATTCTGAAAATTTATTACGTTTTAACAAATTGTAACATTAGATACACATGTTCATTGTCAAATACTCAATTTCATCAATTATTGTCAATACAATTTAATTGCGATTTATATATTTTTTACTGCTCTTTTGAAAATGCAATGAATACGATAAAACACATGCAGGCCGGGGTGAGCCGCCCACTCCGTGAGATCAAGGGCCGCTCGGGACGAACGGAGATTCATAGTGTACGATGAAGCGGCTGAGATCGGCGTACGTACGTACAACGTAAAGCTAACGCCTGCGCGGCGCTCGGACGGCGCGGCGCGGGGCGCGGACATTCTGCTGCACGGCCTGGCGGTGGTGTGTGTGTGTGTGTGTGTGTGTGTGAGTGAGTGTGTGTGTGTGTGTGTGTGTGTGTGTGTGTGTGTGTGTGTGTGTGTGTGTGTGAGCGTGTGTGTGTGTGAGTGTGTGTGAGTGTGTGTGTGCGTGTGTGTGTGTGCGTGTGTGTGTGTGCGTGCGTGTGTGTGCGTGTGTGGCTAGAGCATACATAGACAAACAAAAATGTTTTATAATATAATTTTCTGAAACGACACATTACTGATGTAATTAGAAACAAAGGTAGCTAATATGAAAACAACTGTCAGGCATTGCCCGTAAGGTGACAATATCAGTTATATTTAGTTCAAATTATTCTTATAACGTGACGTTTTCGAAAATTATTATATATAACATTTGTTCGTCTGTATATCCTCTGTCCATATATATGTTTTATTTTACGCCATTGCCACAAAGAATAACCAAAATGGCGGCTGGAAACTATGCCGTAATATTCGCACCCCTTAGAAATCTATTTCTTTGTACAAGATACTAGATTGTAACGGGGATCGGCAACGCTTTAGGGTCCTACATTGGGGATGAATGGAAATTAAACCAGACTGTCGCACCGTCCGAGACCCGCCGCGGGAGGCAACTTAAAAATGCTAATGTTATGCTAAATTAATAGAGACTTGCTACTTTACATGATATTGTATGAATGAACTGAATTGATGTAAAAATCACTGGTCTTCAATGAGTGACATGAAATTTTTGTTAAGTTAATACTGTTTTCATTTATTGACAAGGTCCCTTTTTGTTATAATCGATACATCACAAAATGGTACCAGGTTACGTGGATGTCAGGAATGTTATCAAAAGTTTCTTGTTACCATATAAGATCATGATGGATGATAACATAAAGGCAGCCTGAGGGCAGACGTAGCAAGCCACTCGACAGTAGGCGTACAAGCTTATGCAGAAGCTACATTCTTACATTTGCTTAGTTTAGTCGCACCTTACACGTACAAGGAATGATATACAATGCCTAACGTCTACGGTGTAAGTGTATAATTCCGTTCCCTACATAAAATAGCCCCGTAACCCTGTCATATATGACATTCCGCAGCACCGATGAACACTTGGGAATTAAAT
This sequence comes from Phocides pigmalion okeechobee, assembly GCA_018251015.1. Taxonomy (NCBI): domain Eukaryota; kingdom Metazoa; phylum Arthropoda; class Insecta; order Lepidoptera; family Hesperiidae; genus Phocides; species Phocides pigmalion. Next base: position 15,564 of record DWON01003198.1, read on the forward strand.
TTCGAAAATCAAGTGTTAATACTACGTGCGTTGCCATTAAGTTAGGGAGGACATTTCATATCGTACAAAAGCAAAATTGGTCCAAATTTCAAATTAAAGCTGTGGATAAGAGACGGTGTAAGTCTAATTTTATATAAATTTTAACGGCATTCAAAATGCCTCACGTATGTACATGTATACATTAAAAAGTCAAAATGTCCAAAAGTATTGTCAACGAATCAATTATAAATGCAATATAAATAGCAAATATTCCTTGTCTCCTACCCACAGGTTATACAAAAAATTCGATTGTTATATCTGATCTGTAATTGAAATATACAAAATGTAAACAAGTATATCATCCGTAATTAATGCAAGTGTAAATTATTTTTTTCTTCATCTATCCTTACCACTAAAGTAACGTTAATTACGTTCTCCTAATACACAAATACTCATTACGTTACCCTCGTTCCTTTAGGCTCGGTACTTCAGTGGAAAGATATGAAACATCAAACATTGTCACTGCTTAAAAAACCAAAGAGATGAAACCATTTAGAGACGATTGGTTGCTTGTAGTAAACAATTGCTAATGAAATCTGATCTGTTTATGATTTTAAACTAATATCATCGCTTAATTTATACATTTTACATGTACCGAGCACTCACGGTTAACGATTTTTGATTGCAGACATTTCGAGCCAGTTGCACGGCTCGTGGTCACGGCAATCGACAATTAAAATCGTTAATCGCGAGTACCCGGTACATAGTAAAGATGTGTAGTTTTTTCAAAAGACATTTCCTTGTTTACATTTTGTACGTCAAATTATAAATCAGTACAAACAATACGTGAAAAAATTACAATGTGCTGCATGAGACATCGTGGGACACGCCGGGACTGTCGCTCTTCAACTCACACATTACACGTTACATCTCCAATGTTAAGTACGTTACGAAACTGAATTTGGTTACAAACCGTTACATCTCACAAAATACTTGTCATGTGGCTTTGAAGAAAATCTGTTTATGTTTTAAAAGATGTTTACGTCTGAAATGTTTATTTTTATGTTTTCTTTTTATTTCAAAACCAATTTTGGTATCAAATTTTAAGCCACGACGAGATATTTCCTGAGTGTTACATAAATAACCCGTCATTTACAATCCTTGTAAATTGTGCTGTCTATAAAAAAATATGCAATATTTATTGTAAGAAATATTATTTCGTAATTTTAAAAATCAAATGGGGCCCTTTTTCAATCGAAAAATGGGCAATTGGCCGAAATTTTTAACGCTACAGACCACGAACCGGGTGCAAAAACCATCAATCATTTCCTCTGGAGGCAAAACTCGTTACGTAGTTCAGAGGTGGTAGAAAATAGTAAGGTTTTCTTTACGTGAGTTCAATCATTCTGCGTGCTATCGATGTTCATGATGCTTTATGATACACCACTTTGAAGCATTTTACGAGTTATTGTCTGAAGCAATCTGCAATGAGAATCAGTTTTAATCGATTTCCGTTTTGGGAATCATAGACAGCACAGATATGACGGGCTCTAAACATTAATGCCAATTGTATAGAAAAATCGTATACCGTTAATCGTTGAGCAGAGTCGTTGTTTATCAATCCTACAAATAATATGGCTACTTACGTAAATAAATACATACAGATATATTTTTATATAACAAAAAATGTAAACTCTTTACACGAAAGCTTGACAAGACGAAACAACCATTTGGTCAACTAAAGAAAAATACTGTTCTGATTGCAACATTCTGTGCCCGAGGAGCTCGCACACCGCACGACCGCTCGTGTCGAGTTTGTCTTTTTGTCGCATCGCTGCAGTCGTCGCAGTGTAAAAGTCTTTTTTGAAAACATTGCCTTGAAGTATTTTCGTAATAAATTTTCACAAAATGTTTTTTTTCTTAAAATTTTTGTAAGAAAAATAGTATACAAAATCCTTTACGGCCTTCTAAATATTTTTACAAAAGTTTGGTTAACACAATAAAATTGCAATCAGAACCGCACACATTGATTATGTATCGTACAATTTACGCGGTTACAAATTATATACCAAAAATTATTGATAATATTGCAAAACAAAACGAAAATAATTAAGTAGATATTCTATATGGAATGACCTAACAATATAAAGTACTTTCTTGACTACGTTAAATAGGAACTGACTTTAGAGGAATTCACTGAACCATCAGCTGTATATATTAAACTCTGCACATAAAAACAAATGTTAAGAATTTACAAGCATAATTTAATTAGTTAGGGATTAGTATCGGGGCTTGCTTTGCTTTACTTACACTCGGACAGACGTTGTCCAAACTGCAGTAGGAACCTCGACTAACACCCAAGCATTTTTTAGTTAATAAATCCCGGGCTTCAAGCCGCTGGGGCGTAACATCTAACTACTAATTTTTTGAAGACGCAGAAAAATAAAATCATTTTGATTTTAAAATAACATCATCGTGGAATTTACACATTTCACTATATAACGGGTACTCACGATTAACGCTTTTTAATTGTCCATATTTCGAACCGGTTGCAAGGCTCGCGGTTTAACGGTTTAGCCGTGACCACGAGCCATGCATCTAGTTCAAAATATCGGCAATTATAAAACGTTGATCGTGAGTACCCCGCTATATAGTGAAATGTCTACTTTTTATAATTTTCTTCATAATTAATATAATTTATAAAAAAAATCAAACTATGGCTTATAGTAGAATTGAATAACATTAAAAAATATATTTTTGTTTGTACGCCCATACGGTTTGAAGCCGGTGAAATGTTTACGATAAAATAAAACATCAAACAAATCGTTAGAGCATCATAGCTTAGCAGGTTGTCCTAAACAAAAATAATATAATATTTATAGTAAACAAAAAATCCCATATAGAATATCCACCGCTACGTATTTTACATCCGAATCAATGAGACAATCGTGTCATACCCGCGACGACCGAAACTGTGTGTGTATCAATTTAAATGTGCCT
>DWON01003199.1:0-18538 GCA_018251015.1 Phocides pigmalion okeechobee
GTCCTCCTTTTAGTCGCCTCTTACGACAGGCAGGAGATACCGTAGCGCTATTCTGGTCCCGCGCTACAGGGACGTAAAATCTGTAACGCTGGCTAAGTGTGGCTTGTTTGACTTCATTTACCTTTGAGAACTTTCAGTCATTCAGTCATGTTATATGCATTTGCGTAACTTTAGTCTATGTTGAATATGTTAAATAAGTGTTTCTGTTAATCTATTTAGTGTAAATCTATGTTTGAGCGCGATTTAACAAACCAAGGCGTAATTCTTCTATAAAAAAGTAAAATGATGACCGAGTTCAGATATCACGATAGCTAAGTTCAAGATAGTACAATCAAAGTAGCTTTGGTCAAGTAAATGTCCAATTGCTTTAGCCGTTTGTCTAAAAACATTTCAAAATTTACCTTTCACAAAACCAATCATATGTTATTCACAAATTACCTTTAATATATAAACAATGACTATCAAAAGGTCACTTGACATGAATACTACACTTATTTGTTACTTAAAAATGGTTTATATTAAACTGTAAAAAATCTATTGTTTATTAAAGAAAAAATCTTTTAATATTGCATGCTCTTTGTAGACAGAAATACTCGTAGCATTGCCTTCTAAATTTAGAAATGTGGTTTAGTTCGTTTGCGATATAGAGTGAACGACCGTATAACGGAATATTGGTCTTGTGTTTGTAGTAAGATGGTACAATGTATAATAATCATGCTTGTACAATGAATGATTTATTAATCTGAATCCTTCCACAATAGGATGAAATGTCATAGTTTTCAGAATATCGTAGTTGCCCACAATTCAACATATCGTTTCCCAAATGCATACTATGATACTATGACGTGTCACTGACAGGCCTGAGACGGCGACACTTATTGTTCCACGGGCGCGTCTCACATGTACTACATGAATCACATTCAGTGTGGCCCGCGCGCTAATGGCGGACCCATGCCTGACCAGTTCCCGGTAACTGTCTGATCGGGATCCCCGACCTCAGAAGTTAAGGACTGAAGGAACAAGAGGTGGATATAATCAGAATAAAAAAAGATATACATTTCTTGGTTTTTGTCCTGGGAGGAAGACATTATCTTATTAATTTCCACATCCTTGACAAAAAGAAAAAAATGTGTTGTCAATCTATGAATTTCGTGATCATGCGCGATACGACAACATATCCTGACCTGTAGACATACTGCGATAATCTGACGTATCATCAGTTTTAACAAAGAATGACGTAGTCGTCTTCGATAAGAAAGGGTATCGTCCCGAATACATACCAGGATAAGATGACGTGTCACTAGTTTTAACGATGGATATCCTAATTCTTCGCAACGTGATGTGATGTATTTTGACCCCGAAGAAGCCCATGCCTATTAGCAGCCTCGTAGCGTTAACATTCCTACTCTTCCTATGTAGTGTAAAAGGTTTAAATTGTCTACACGCATCTCTGACTTTTTGAAGTTACGAAGGTATTTAATTAACTTCAAATTGGATGTGTGCATTCATCTGTGTGTCTATAGCACAGATAATACTATTGTAATACTTGTAATCCACAAGTTTCATTATAAAGTATTTCCTACGAAAATGTATACTCGACGAAAAATAAAATCCATTCACCGTTTCGTATCCCAAAATGGCAGCGCTCGGTGCTCGATCGTGTCTACATCATATGGTTGATAAAGTGCACGGAATATAGTGGCATTACCATACAAATTCCGATATTCGTCTCTGCCCCACATAAAATCTATCCGAGATATAAAGAAGGATATCAAACGTCGTGAGAGCGGATGCTTCGGCGTTGATAGATAAAATACGAGCAGGAAACTGAAATATATCTCCGACGGTAGTGGATAAGCTTGGAATATGGAAAATGTAGATGGTGCTCTAAAATAGGTATGCATAAAACGGCACGTTGATGTCGCGAACTCAAAGAATAAATCTTTTTTAAACTCTTAACCACACTCTCGTCAATCTAAATTCTTTGTCGAGGTGCGATAAACACAGATGCAGATAAGACCAGACCCGGAGCGGAAATTCATAATTTACATCTTTTGCAAGCCAAAAAAATGGTTTATTCAACTGGGGAAGTAGTATCACCACATCATTTTCTAACGTGAAGCAAGTTTCGGTGAAAACATGTGTTTGTTTGCATTTTTTATGTGAAAAGAGCACTAAACGAACATGTGGGCTACCTGATATTTAGTAGCCGCTACAGAACATGGGTATCCACAAACAACCTCAAACAGGGCTGAAGTCCTATCTGAAGTCATAAGTAGATCCGTTGCTACTTCTAAGGACTAAATTGGTCGCCTTGCTTCTAAATGTAACTAGCAACCGCAACTGTCCAACCAAAACACAAGATTTACTTTCCAGCAGATAATGAGAGTCCCTAATCTATAGAATCTGCCTCAAATTATACGACCTGCCAAATTCATGTAACCATCTAAGTACTCAGTACTCTTCAGAAGCAGTAAAGCATTAGTGATAGAATTTGAGTAGAACTCCTATTGTATATAAATTTGGTTACAGATGTCCATCGACGGCAATGGTCAATTAATATCAGTCGGATTGCATGCTAGTTTCAATATAAAAGGTATATATAGTCACCTAATATCTACAACTGAGTATTGCGACCCCTATAATGTATTAACAAACCGTACCTATTTGTAACATCTAAAGTACTCACATACAATGACAATTGACAACAGTTCCATTGAAGGTCTTATTTGTTGAGCTAAGATTGAAGTCGCGGATAGAGTTACCATCTAACTGGATTTTTGCAGACATGATCTGATTTTCGGTGCCTAAGCTTTGTACAGATTTTTTACAGTATTCTCTGTTGATGTAATAATTTTCTAATGTTTCCAAAACAACTATCGGCGTTTTTTCCCAAATTTTGTACAGATTTTAATATCTACAGGTGCATCTTGACGTATGACAATAAAGGTATGTTACCATGTTATGCCGTTACGCCCCCTCTTCGACACCACCCTCTAATCTTATCTTAAACACATTTTAATAATGAGAAAAAACATGTTTAGAATACATATAAAGGATAGTAAATCTGTATGTAAATTATTCTATATTAAATTATGGTTTTTTTAGATTAGAATTCGTAAAATACTTATAAATTTCAATGTTTTACATTTGCTTCGTAACCGTTCCGTGGCTACATTTTCTTTATAAGGTAGAGTGTGAAAGGCGATCACACCACTTAACACTCCCAGTAGTTATTAATTCCGTTAGTAGTTCATTTTTACTGCATTATGATTGACTACGCCGGTAATAAGAGGGCTGGTCCATATCTCTTGCAGGGAACTTCAGTGGCTGTTCAGGGCGAAAATGCAGCCAGCATCTTAGTACCATACAGCTTGGGCACGGACTTCTCATATATTCAAAAATTAAAAAAATCAAAATTCAATCTCAAAAAAAATCATTATAAATAAGTCGCAAGGGCCCCTATACTGGGTGGTAAACTTGTGTTACAAGTTATATATTATTTCGCTTAAGCTTTTACTATGTAATTAAATTTCGTGGGTAAAAATACTAAACAGGCAGTTTTTTAAATATTATTGGTACGTCATTTTATAGGTACTTTAGAAATTTCGAAATGGTCACCCCAGTCGCGCCTCTAAGCCCTGTTTGCTCTGCCAACATCATTGGGGCATAATCGCCTTTCTTATTCGTCCTCGCCTGCTTATTTACACGCAAATATTTCTTTTTGATGTCACAAATTAAAAAAGGAAGAATGAATACTTTACGATGTAATAACGGAAATATAAATCTACTTACTGTTTTTATATTTGAACACAAATATAAATATATATATATACATACATATATATACTTATAAATATATAGTAACTATAACTACTATATATATATCACGTCTTTGCTTCAATAACGTGACAACTTTGAAAACTCAAGATTTTATTTTATTTGATAATTGAAATCTCCGTGTTTGATTTAAGATAGCTAAGGTGTTAAATTTTTGTACGTAATCTACAGTAAACGTAAAAAAAATACACAATTAAGTAAAATAATTTTTTGTAAGTAAAAAATGCTCCACTGTAAAATTGTGTTTTTAAGATAACACGTTATTGAAGCAAAGAAGCGATATATTGATAGGTTATTAGTTTCTGAATTTTATTTCCAATATTATCAAGTATATCGTGTGGATTTGCTTCAACCTATTTTATAGTCCACTGCTAAGGACAGCTCTCTCCTTACAAACGGGGACAACATGGAGCATACTCCACCACGTTGGTCCAATGCATTGGTGCAGAAGATTAATCAGCAAACAGTCATTTGAAGATTTTTAAGGTGTCCGATAAGGACGGACGATTCACGAATACGATAACAACCGAGACTAATCTGTCTTTTTTTGCAATCGCTTTTCCTTTAAAGCACCGTAATGCCCATTTAATTTGCCATTAATGGTCAGCCACCCAACTTCTGACCTTGTTCGTCGTTGCTTATCGTTATCATTTACGATCTGTACAAGCCGCGGGACTACGCGCACGATACTATAACAGAAAATGAATGTGTAACAAATAAAAAATCAAACATGGATCGCATGTCATTGAACCCTATGGTGAATTCATCATGTTTGAATATCTGAATCAAAATTTAAAATATAATTCAAACGAATTATACCAAGAACTTTATACACAAGGCCTATAGATATCAAAGTGTTCAGGGGTGAGTGATAGCTTAAAGAGCGGCGGATTGCAAGTGTTCGCAAAGTTTTCCAATATCGCTACGCAAACTCGCGGCAAAATTCTTTGATAAGCGATTTATAATCATTGTGGCGTCTGCTCCCACCGCGGGAATTAAATGTAATCCTCAAATAACGAAGACCGCAACTAATTTGCGAAGAATCCCAGTGAAACTGCCAACGGCTGCAACAGTAGAGCAACTTTGTGAATAATTTTCATTTTACGATATCAACACTTGGTGAAATTGTAACTATTAAATCTTACATATTTATTCGTTGGAACAAAATAAAAGATAACTTTAATAAGCTCAATTTGGGTGCTATGCACAAAATGCGTCATTATTCGTCGCCGCAATATAAAACAATTGCTGCCTATCGATTAAAGAAGCGTTATTACCAGATACACTCACAAACGAGGTGACAATCTTAGTCCTCAGGAATAGCAACACGTATACGACGTACGTTGCGACGATACGACTGAGATATGTATTCAGTATGAGTCCTATACGCTCCTTTGCTACTCTACTAACAAAAAAAAATATAACAAATAATTAAATTAACACAATAATAAAATTTTATCCAAACCGTCTAATTATTTATTTTTACAGTGAAATATATTTCATTTCTCTTCAATATCTTTTTTAGTTTAATATAATATAGTATTTTCGAAAGTAATCATAGCTAAATACTGTCCAAAAACTTTCGTAGGTATCCGTATAAATTCAGTATTTAGTAAAACCAACCGTCTGGACGAATCCACTCTTAGACTTAAAAGAACTAGCCTTAAGAGTTAGACTAAAAAATAATGCTATATTGCTAATATATTTTCTAATATAGCGTTCGTGGTTTAGGCACCACAATTGCCAAGAAGTAAATTTCAAACACCTTTGAGAACTTTATAGAGAACTGTCCAACACGTTGAGTTCCGAACGATATCTTCATTTACTGCAAGTAATATTTAATTTATGATACGTATATAACTTGGAAACGTCAGAAGTAAGTTCCTGAGATTCAAATCCCGAACTCTGGTGTGAGAGGAGAGATCTTACTGCTCTAGCCTATCACTGTTCTTAAAATATCCTACGTACATACTACTAAATTAGTTTACTTCAAATTTATTTCGTGAATAATAATGAAAATAGCACTGAACGAGAGAACTTGCCCGAGATAGATTATTATTCACAATCCAATTTTTATAGACGATAATACGTCATGAGTTTTTGATGAGTTCACTCAGGTTTCTTTATTGCTGCCGCCCCTCGAATTACGTCATTTGTCAGCGTTTCCAAATCTCATTTTCCATCTCTTTGAGATTTCAGCGGCGATATTTCAAACATCGACCTTAGAAATTTTATAGACCTAAGGTCTAATAATAATCACTATTAATAGAACACAATGAAGATAAAATCGCTTAGTTACTTTTGATTAAATGTAGAGGGCACAAAATGACTCAAGATATTTTTATATTTATTGAGAAATAATATTTCTTGAATTATGAACTTCAATATGTTTGGATATACTTATCAGAAATATTTATCATAAAATACTAACGATATATTTACGAGGTCATTAGAAAACAAATCTTTAAGTATAAGTAATTTTGTAATTTTAAGATTATATTGCATCAATGTTTGAAATAAGGGAGGGAGTTTAGTTTGGGGATATTAGTCATGTAAAATGAGGTCCAATAAAGACGGACGAGAATAAAATTAACATTCATAGAAAATATTTTGATCAATCTATTTGATTTTAAAGGTGGGAGAACTGTAGTTCGACCAGGAAGGTACCGCCGCCGCCCTCATAATCCGCGGTAAAGCATTAGTTCGGTTGGAGAGGTACGGTTGCCGGCTACACTTTGAAGGGAAGCGACCATCTTAATCCTCAGAAGTAGCAACGTATCTACATTCGAGCTGCGAAAGAATTTCGGTTGTGCTTGTAGTTGTACGTGGTTGTCTATGGGCTGCAACTACTTAACATCAGGTGATTTTCGTGCTCGTTTGCTACTCTTCTCACATTAAAAAAATCATAATTTATTCGTCATTGGTCAACCTCATTGGACTTTAGTAACGAGTTCGTCCAAAACGTATGTCCGCATCGTAAAAAGAATCGTAAAAGCTAACCGATCCCGTGATCCCACAATGGCGTTGCGCCAAATGAGCGATCGGCCGTGTCTAAGATCACACTTTGCTATACCCAAAAATCCAATAAGGATAACGCAACCGAATAACAAACATGTTAAACAATAATGTTAAATTGTTATATAATGTAAAACAATAATGTTAAATTGTTATATAATGTAAAACAATAATGTTAAATTGTTATATTAAGTATTATTAGTAACTAGCCGTGCCCACGATGACGTGGTCGCTTCGTCGGTAATGATTGAGTTAATTGAACATAACTTCTTGGTTTGTTAATCGATTTAAATGAAACAAACACTAAATGTTAAGTGAGGCCAATCACAATACTGCATTCAAATCGAATAAGCCGTTTCTGAGATTAGCGTGCACAAACATACAGATATACAGACAAACAGACAAAACCAAAATACATTGTTTTGGGTTCTCTTGCGTATGTGTATAAAGGCACCCCATAATGATTATTATATATATGCCATGAACAGGCAGCGATTTTTATAATATGTATAGACTATTAAAGGAGAGATTGCCGCCACACTTGTTTCTAACGCAAGCCAATTTTTGTTTTCTAATGGGTCACTTACATTTGAGGCTACATGCTTAGTCCGCAAGGGATGCGTAGTACCTATGATAGTCTACATGTGTAAGCCCTGTTCTATAGGGAGTTTGCTACATATTTCCATGGTAATATAAGTAATAACCACTTATCACATTCAATTTCATTAAACAAATCATTTATCCATATACATTTAAATCGGATTATAAATTGTTTTATTGATTAATTTGGTTTGTAAAGCTATTTTGTTATATAAAAATTGTGAAATAGTTGCGTATATAATTATATCTCATGAATTAAAAAAACAACTATTTTACACAACCGTCTAATATTATCTCAAAATTGATCAAATTGTTCCGTCGGAAATACAACGCGGAACTAAATATAGAATTATCTTTTTATGTCATTAACAAGTAATTATTTTAACGCCAATCTACTCTCCAGGAATTTTCCCTAAAAGACAAGGAACCTTCACCAGTAAATAAACAGTTCAATAGAAAAGTTAAATTGCTTAGACTTCCCCTGTTGGGCGAAAATAAGTAATTTTCTCGCTTTTACAGCCACGTATCAATCAAAATATTCTTAACCCCACCTTTTATGCATACAATAAGTTAATATTAAGTTATCTAGTCAATTTTGGCCACAAAACAATTAGTACTGTTACTCTTTGTTTGCTACATTTTGATATATTTTTACCTGCATCTTCACTTAATAACAAGGCAACCGTGTTAGTCCTCAATAGTAACTATGCATCAGGCGAAAACTGGGCGTACAGGAAATCCTCAAGGCCCGAATAATTCTAAGCCACTCTTCTCCTCCAAAAGAAACTGTACCGTTGGATAAGACTTACATCATAAATAGTAGTCCGTAACTTCGCATCGATGTACGATTTCAAAGACTTCATTATCTAGTTGCCATAGTACAAGATCTCCCCAGTTTGATGTCACAGCCGCGTGCGAGTTCTCATGTGATACCGATTTATTTACTATGATGTATAGTTGAATACCAAAAGAGGTTTATAACTTGTAAACAAACCTTTAATTTAAGTATAAAAATATTTGTTCGTTCAATACTTATTTCGCAAGCTGATCAGTTTAAAATTCATACTACGTGAACGTGGGTGTTGCAGTCGACCTCGCTATAGTGGACAAACTTAAACCTCATTGATGGTGAATATTTGGCGTCTTCGTAAACAAGGATTTATGTTGCATCATACACAAACATACGTTGGCTGGCCGCTTAGTATAGTTTCGAAAGTTGGTACAACTATAATTCAACCGGGAGGTACCATCGCTAGGTCAGAGAAGACTTTAGCCATGTGTGTGGTTGAATATTTGTCTATGGGCTGTAGAGATCATTTAACCCCAGATGGTCTACACACTCCCTTACTACTTTCTCAATACAAAAAAGCAGATATCTTGGCCTCTTGATCTAGTGTTTAATGATTCTTACTGCTAAACCGGTGTTTCTTTACTCGATCTCCTCTAGGACAGAGTTAGGTGATGGCTGGAAGGCTGTTCTGTATTTGGTTCGAAAATAATCAATTTCAACATATTTATGAAGGTTTCTTGACAATCGCCTAATATTTTGTCATACTTGCATCATTAATTTGGCGAGAATTACTAGAAAATCAATTTAGTTACTTTGACTGTTTTATGGTCATAGCAGTAAATATATTACGGTGAAAGTGGAAGTAACGTTATATAATCAAAAAGTTACTTTTCTAACTATAAATTATAATGATTATAAATATTCATAAAACTTCACATAAAAGACAATAAAAACTATGATTTATCTTGGGTACAAAATGATGCAAGAACACGCTGTTGATTACTAAATACTGATACAAATAAAGAGAAAACTTATTTGTCTATTTTTTTTAAATAAGTCATTTTATACCTTAATTAAATGTGGTTGCCTTGCTTCTACATATGTTTAACCAGTAACCGCACCTCGACTGTTATTTTAATAATACTATCGACCTACTCTTGCCTTGCACGGATGCATTTATGACATCACATTCCAAATCTTTGAAATTCTTGTCTGTTCTCTACTATAATATGCGTGTATTATGCATATAAATCTTCATCTTGAATTGCTCTGTCTATTGATGAACCACATTATGATCTGTTGCATAGTTTGTAAAAACTAAGTGTGAAGACTGCGGGAAGTGGCTTTGTTTTATAGTATGTAGATATATATAAAACATAAAAACAAAACAAATAAAAAATGGAGAACCTTGTCAGGAAGAGGAATAATGGCATAATAGAATATAATGCTATTTAAATCACTCCATATGAGTCGGTCTCATCCCCAAAGCATGCCAACAAACATTTCGACAAATATATCTCTAACCCTCTAAATCACAACACAACACCTTTTAACACAGTTACAAGTATAAAGGTATGCCAGTGGCGCCTCGGAAGCCAAGTCGATGGGTTCTACCACCTTTAAATAATAAATAAGAATTCGCGTGTTGAATCCAGCTATCATCCTCACGCGATGAGTAGCACATTTGTTAAGTGATCACGTCACTTCTCGGTATAAAAACATAATGACAGGAATTCGAATAGGTCATTGACGCTATGACAGAGACAACGTAACTTTACTAAGTAACTAGTAGTATTTATTATCTAACAAATGTAATGAGTTTCATTGTCCTAATGTTTTTCTAATAAATCGTAATAGATTTTATTATATATATTTTAGCTTGACGAAAAGGCAGACGGCCCACGTGATGGAAAGCAGTCACCGTCGCGTATGGTCATTTGTAACACCAGAGGAGTCGCCAATGCATCGCCGGCTTTGAAAGAGAATTCTATTTACACCTTTCTTGGAGAGCCCAGTGTCATCATGAAATCATTGTTAAGTACAAAATAATATAAAATAAATGTTGAGTAAATAATTATATGTATCCATCCATTCTATTTCATTCCATATCCATTCAAATACAAAAATAATAATCTAAATCAATCCACGTGGTACCGAATTATCGCTGAATATACAAAAAATGTCTGACGAATTGAGAAACTTTCTCCGTTTTTGATGTCGGTTAAAATACAATGACACAATTAGCACTACTTCATACAACGTACGTACGTACTACGACAAATGAAAGCGGGTTCTAGTATTTTTGCCAATTATATCTTGAATTTTTTACGAATCTTGTTGTTTACGATTGTTACGATTATATCATTAGGAATTTTAAAAGGATTTCAATTATTTTTGGAGCTTTGACTGAAGTTGTTTTTAAATGTCAATGATCTCGTATTTCGTATCAATTATTACCTATAATCTAACCTTAACATACTGAACGGAGCAGGCAGCATGTACACATATCGGTAACGTTCCGGCCTCTTACATGGTAATCGGGACATCGAATCCCATGCACGCATGATTTTTCAAAATCATTTGTTTATTAGATACTTATTATCGTATTCGTTTAATCGTTACAGAAATATATATAAGCAAACTGGTGCTGGTAAAGATGAGAGAATTATAGTTCGACCAGGGAGATACCACCGCCGCCTTCCGGAGAGGTGCGGTTTCCGGCTACACTTTGAAGCGAGGCGACCATCTTAGTCTTCAGGAGTAGCAACGCATCTACGTTCCAGCTCTGATAGGATTTTACTCGTGTTTGCGGTTGTACGTGGATGTCTATGGGCTGCGATTACTTAACATCAGGTGGTTTACATGCTCGTTTGCTACTCTTGCTCACATAAAAAAGCAAACATGGACATGGATGAACGTCCTAAATAAAATTCTCGAAAATGTGAGAAGTCTACGAGTCTGCACATGGCTCACAAGTTAAACTATGTTCTAACCCTGTTCATTCTTAGAGGAAATGGTATCCAGTAGGACAGTAACAGAAGATAATAACGGCGGTACTGAATACAATTTACTAAATTCAAAACCAAATCACACAAAAGACAGAAAATGTAAAATTACAATAATGGCACTGCTGTGCGGTGAACGCAACAAATGTTATTCAAAACTTAGGAGCATCCTGATGGAAATAACTAAGTTTAATCCCATCGTACCCCGAATGAAATTCCCACATGAAGTACCTACAATATATTACATTACTACGCTTCCAGCTTCGACAATTCTATTTGCATATGTAACTACATGTAGTAATTCTAGAAACTGTAGAAAGTGACACAAGATATTCACTTTCTCTGTACATTACGTACTTACTCCGTATGCGTAATTAATGTTACGTGGCATTTCTTATAAAATTAGGGCCACGGCAGGTATGTGACACTCCACTATAAACCCTTATGTGGTATCACCAACCATAGCCTCCTAACGGCACAATGCAGATGTTATCAAGTGTAATTTTCTTCGCAAAAATTCACGTGTTATTTTTACCTACTTACATAGAGCATTTACTTGCTTATTACATCGTGGAATGCTGATCTACAAATTACTATCATAAAATTTAATAGCCAAGCGGTTATCCCTCCTTCACAAGTAACAAAATATAAGAATCTTGAACGCAAACAACAGTTGTTTGTCAAGAACATATTCGTGTTATTAATGTTCCTATGTCTAGTGCTTAAAGGTAGTCATTTCGTATCCAAGACCTACATATTGTGATATCCTAATATTCTCATCATTAAAGTTCAAGAAACTTGTAAAAAGGGTCTTTAGTAATTATGGCATATAATGCTTTCGAACTATACGTATTCATGGGTCTTTTATTACTTTTACAATGTGTCCAAGTTGCCATGACAATACATGAACGACATAATTTGTAACGAAACGTTAATCTGTGCCCAAAATTTTAAATTATTTTCCAAATTTAGTAGATTTGCGAACATTACCATAACTTGAGTTACGTACAAATGAAGTTCACTTCAATGATCAGAGTAATTAACAGTAAAAACCAAATCAAATCTTAATCAAATTAATTGAATCTCGGCAAATGAGGGCGCATTCTCTTTACCGAATCCACGTTTTCTGGCCATTGTCTCAGCACAAAGGCGACCATTCGGCTTTATTGTCCCGTGCTTTTGTATAAAACTGTGAAAATAAAAAGAACGATTCCTAGGAAAATAATATGAGATTTTCCGCCCAAGTGCTCGCAAAAAGCGTGATACTTAGTGAGATTGCTACGTCGTATATTATTTGGGGCTCGACTCTTAATTTGATGAGGAGAATGTAAAAATAGCATTACGCAGTGCGAGTTGCCTGGGGGAAGGGAAACGTGAGTGCGACCACGATTTATATCGCCCTAGATATATTATTACCGCGTCATAAATACTCGGAATGGTTACCGCCTTCCGCTCCAAACATATATTTCTCGAGATTTTGAGTAAATGAAATCTGAATCCAGAATTTTTCCCGATTGTGAAAAGATGTTTCAGTATCAAAAACTTTGGATGCTATCAACCTTTTCTCAAACGGATATCTAGAAGTACTGCAGGCATCGTAGCGTTACTTGGTAGACATTCTTTGTCTCGACCGCAACTATTAGCTACTTTCTATCTAGAGCAAATCACTAGCGAATGAAATTCGCTACCATACTCTATTTACTTACAGCTGTAACCGGGACTTTTTGAAGGCATACGGAAGACTATTTACGGCAGAATATTTCGCGCAAGAGTGCTACATCCTAAACAGTACCGAACTGACTACCTTGTTCGGTTACAATCAAACTTAATCTGCAAGCAAGTTATTAATAAAAACATTTGTTATAGTTACTAAAACTACTTGCCATTCCTATTTGTTGAAAAGTTGCCCCTATAAAAAACAAAGTTATAAACATAATTTTTATACCGATACTCATACCGATCATAAATAAATAACACTTCATCAAGTAAAACATATTCCTTTACGGCGGATGGTAATGGTAACTGTGATGCCTCCTCCTCATACTAAAGGTCTTCATTTTGAAATGAATGAAATCCAGTGAAACCAGTTTGACGAAAGTTATTTAACCGCGCGTAAACCAAACATTCAAAGCACGCAAACTGTTATTTTGCCACTAGCTGACATGTATGCAACCTTCCACGCTCGTCTTTACTTAACCTGACATCGTTTACGTAGCAATGCCATGAATATGTGCTGTACCCACAAAAAACATGTGAAATGGGCTCTCAGTTATCACCGTGTTATAATTCTCCATACAACACGCTGAGCGTCAAAAACACAACGTACGTAGTACTAGAATCTTAGTCTATGGCGTAAGTTCGTTTATAAATCGAATGACATAATCACCATAGCAATCTGTAACGTAGGATTCTGTGTTATGGCCCCGGCCATATAAACAAAATTATTTAAACTGCTGCTTCGGGTATAAACGTTTGTGTACCGATGTACTTCTCTTTGTCTGTGATTATGGCATTCGCGATAGATGGAATCTTAGCGCGTAGAAAGCTTTAATATCTCCGAAAGAAATTCATAAACCTAATTTTTCATAGACTCTTTTTCAATCAAGTAATGCTACGGGGTATTTATTTATTGGATACATTTAATGTTAACGAATTTACTTTTAAGTACAAGTTACCATTAATATTTTAAGCACTAGGATGGATAATTGTAGATTTTTCATGATTTTCATTTAATGATGGATAACTGTAGAACAGATTTTAATAAAACTTACTGTACATGTGACGCGGGAGACGCCGTGGGTGTAAGCTACTTGGCTATATTATTCTGTCCACATTACCACTGCTCCGTTTCTCATATATATTATCGTGAAGTATGAGTATTCACATAGCACTCACAAAAGGCATCAGAGATTACATATAAGGGATTCATTTTCCTACGCTTATACATGTAATGCAGTCAACTACTAATAGCTAAGACCGGGATACATCTTCCTGCTAATGTATGTGATTTACCGTCATCTATTTACACCCAAGCACAGCAATCACGCCATAATCCCCTATTTGTAGAAGAGAATTATATACAGCAGTAGGTTCTAAGATATTATATAATGAATGAAAAAATAATGAAATAAAACGTATAATTGGTCACTTTTAGAAATTTGCCATTGTTCATCTTTCCATGTGCAATATTTAAATCTAATACCTACATATCTAGTTACAGAACAAGCATACATTTATAACATTGACATATTTATAAGATTATTTAGCAAAAAAAATGAAAGAATCAGAATTAAAGTTATCATGGATACATTTTTATTAGATTTTATCGTAATAATTTAATTTTGCATAAAACTACGTATTTAGAGGACTCAGAAATTGATTTCATTTCTATAAAAGAAGATTGGTTCATTTTTAAGCTGCATGAAATCGTAGATCAAGAAAACGGGAGGAATCCAATAATGAGCGAACCTCTTAGAATGGTAAGAGGCGAATTATCGGGAATCCTGTTACACCGCTGAGGTAATGTACTCGTACGATGTATTAATGACACTGATATGATATGAACCAAAAACACACGTGACTGAAACCCGAATGAGGCGCTATAATGATAGTAAATAAGTATCTAAGTAGGAAATAACTAGTGATATCTCTAGCGTCCCACACTACAGATAAAGAATAGAAGACTAATGATTTTTCAACATTATTTGATTGAGTTTTTTAGTTTCAAAATAATAGTAAAGAAGCTTATAACCGTCCTAATCTTTAGTAACCACTGCAACTTATGAACACTTAAGTCCAATCTGAAACAGAACTGAAATTTACCATACCTCTCCAACTACTACCTATTTTAAAATGCCCCAAAATCTTGAATATGACTTAGATTTGGTAATTCTAAGAAAAAACCCAAGACCGTATGGTTAGTAACGAACAATGATACAACAGTAAATATACATACCTTTAGATTTGTAGAGATAGGAGGGATCATTATTACGTTCTAAACCTATTTTCGCCTTTTAGATGAAATTTTGTTCAAAGTACAACTAGCAGACGTACTTACCATATTGACGTAGAATCCTAGAATACATTTTATTGGTTAACTTTCACCCTGATACTGAATAAGGCTGTTCTTGTCATAAGTATAACTACGCATATCTATACTTATTTTATTGAGTAAAAAATAGTTACAAGGTAGATAGATACGTTTCCCACAATAAAATTTTTGGAAGTAGCGACACAAAATCGAAAAATGAACGAACATCTCCCAACGGAGAAGGGGCGAATTATCGGAATGCCGTTAACGTATTCGCGGTTAAATTGCTGAGGGCATGGAAAACGCGTTAATGTTGGAGATATGAACCGTAGACGGACGCGTGACGGGAATATGAAATGTTCTTGTGAGGGTGGAGCGACGTAACACCATTTGCTGGTCTTACTCGGTTATCGCGTTACATGTATGCGAAAATAGCCTCTTATTTTCTGCAACGGAGCACCCTTACGCATTTTCTTATGTAACGAGTATTACTAACGTCCTCATAGATATCCGTTTCATGACAATATGTAAGCATATTGTACATATTGCGATAATACTATAAAATCTTATAGGTTAGCTTTATATAATAAATTTAGAAACACCTCTGCATGTATCCATGTTTGTTTGACTTTAAAAATATATTTTTGTGAGTAAAAATATTCAATGTTTTATTCAATTATATGTAATTGTTGTAAAAATCGAAGTACGTATATATTAAAATTTTATTTTGGTGATATAAAGATATTTATATGAATAATTATGTAATTGACCTTAAAGCAATAAAGGTCTTAAGACTAAAAAATCTAACTTAAACAATTAAAGGAATATTAATTCATTTTTTTTTTTTAATTTTTCGTTTCATTTAAGTTACTCTTCTGGCATGAGACAAGTCTTTTGGAAAACTCTTGAAGAGAATGAAGAAGAATTTTTTAACTTTTTCACAAATGTCTCCCAAGTGTCAATATTTGATTGATTACAAGACGCAAAAAGTTTAATAAGCTTTCAAATTAGATTGATAGAAGCAAGGGAGCTTATTTGATTGAAGTACCTGAGGGAATATACACTATGAAGCTTTTCTGTATTTCTTTAATGATTATATTTTCTATAACCCTAAATACGATATCTTTTCATAATTTATATTGAACAAAACATATATGTATTTACTTTCATTTTTATATTTCCGACAATGTATAATAAGGAAATAATCCCTTTCGAAATGATATACGTATATCTTTTTTTTAATTCTTTTGTGGGTTTCCAGAAAAACAGACTTGAATTGAAATAATACCTAATTCATAGATTTCAGCGATAGAATAACTTGATTAGATTCTTCTTCTTGATAGACAAGATTAGACTAACTCTTCATGCTAAATAACACTTATGATTTCTTTTTATAATATTTTATACGATTTATAAATCTGTCTCTAATAATCGAGACTGCTTATGTAACGTATCTTCCCAAGAACAAAAGCACTTACGAAATTTTACCACCAGCGTTCACTCATTAGATTTCTACCGGACATAAAGTTACTTGATTTTGTCGATCACTTACAATTGTCACAAATCGCGAGACTATACACTTTACAAAAAGTAACAGATACGGCAAGCACGAAAAATAGAATTATTCATATAAACTCGTCCCAAAAATAACGTAAGTATTATTCAAAGAAAATTAGTCATGAATAAGATAATATTCCAAAAATTCGCCAAAGTTCAGTGATCTAATAATAACGGGACAGACAATATTATATAAACAAAACTGTTGTTCCAACCGGTTGCGTACCACAAAACTATGCTAAATTTCTTTAAATATATTCCATGCATCCTAATTTAAACACATAGGCATGAATATACTCATGTATATCAGAAATAAAAAACAGGCATTCAATTTAACAAATGTTAAGTGTTATTGCAGTTCATAGACATCAATAGCAAATCCTAGGTTTTTTTTATATGAGAAGAGTAGCAAACGAGCATGCAAACCACCATACAACCGTTGCTACTCCTGATGACTAAGATGATCGCCTCAACAAGGACAAGTAATGCTCTACGGCGGATTATGAAGGCGGCAGTGGTACCTCCTCGGCCGAACTATAGTTCTCCTACCTTTAAAATATATTAAACATCGCGTTATAACTGAAGTCATAGCAAGAAGTACACACAATTTTTACTTTTATTTTTACACATCTCACAAAAGTCTTTGGAACGCGCATATAAAGTACTAGATATTGCCCGCGCAAAAGTTAATATTACGAAATATCATCGTTCTAACTCTATTTACTCCCTTAAAGGTGTAGTTTCCAAAATTCCTTATTTAAAAACCAGATACAAAAAAAACATATCTGTATCCCTAACTTAAATAATAATCATTTTCCGCAGTAAATTGCATCCGTTATTTCAACCCATTTGACTTAGTTTCGCCTAAACTAAAGGTAGCCTAAAGTAGCCTATGTATAATAAGGGTGGCGGGGAGGGGACGTAGCATCATAACAGATCGTCAAGGTCTTTACCGTCACGTTATACAAGCCCATCTTTACTCCAAGGAACAAAAATAGATGTTTCACATGAAAAGATAACAATATTTTTGCGAAAGATGCCCAAATTCTAATAACATAAACAGATTATACTTAGAGGAGAAAACAAATAACTTATTTTAATTCGGATTACTTTCGAGATTGCCTTCTTTTTCTTTTTGCAAACCGACGGAGATTAAATCTAACTTTGTCATACTTATACAAACTGAAGTGCTTTAAGCAGATTTTGTTCCCGAAAAGGGATAAGGAATGAAGAAAATAAAATAAGTTAGTCTTTGCCTACAGATATTTTTTGTATCTGTGGATCATATTTTTACTTCCTGTGGTGACAAAGTTAATCTTGCTGATTCAGCTTATAAACATAACTGAAAACAAGTACATACTGTACAACTATATTTTTATTTTTGTTTTTATGTTTAATAAATATATCAAAATCTGTAATAATTATTATTATTTCCAAAACCGAAAATAGATTTAATCAAAGTATGAAACAAAAATATTGATATATTTATTTTTATTTATTTAAAAATGTTGATGTTTAGTTATGTGACCGATGACAGATGAATAAGAACAAACAAACATAACAATATCTATACGGCTCAAAACAAACAAAATAATCAATCATTACGTAATGGTAATGGTAATCCAAAGGTGGTAGAGCCGTTAGAGCTCGCCCGGGGCAGTACCACCGCCACCCTCATAACCCGCCGTAAAACAACATGTT
>DWON01003200.1:0-18535 GCA_018251015.1 Phocides pigmalion okeechobee
TGTCCATGGGCTGCAGTGACCACTTAACACCAGGAGGCCTGCATGCCCGTTTCTTACTCTTTCGCAATAAAAAAAAAAATTCACCAAAATTCTGAAGTAAAAATCATATTACATGCAATACTTGGTTTTTGCTTACAACGTGCAAACAGGACGACACACATCATGTGCGATACATCTTATCAAAATATCAAAGGTTAAACGCGAGTAACAAAGTGAATTAGCGACTCGTTATTTCTGGTCTGGCGTTGTACCCTTTATTTAGGTTTTAATTCATACGGTTTTGCGCAGCTTTTGTAGCTAAAGCTTATGTTTAGCAGCATTTCCTGGCTTCCAGCTTGCAGTTCACAGGCCGTAAAATGTTGAAAAAAAGTAAAGATAACGGTTATTAACGATATTACGTTACGTTACGGATATGGTTATTTCTTCTTCTGGCAATATTGCGAGCTATTTTCCGAAAAGTTCCTCCGTACGCAGTAAAACTATGCAATCTTAAATGAACCGTATTCTTAAATAGTTTCTTATTTTGTTTGATATTTTAAAGTTGTATGAAAATTGTATTGTTTGAATAGGTATCTTAACGTATAGCTATTATATATATAATGTTGATAACAGGCTTAAAACGTAACGTTTATTTTTTATTTCAAATTAATATACTAGGACATATTATGAAAAAAAATATATTGCATAGAAAATGTGGAGTTATACGAATAGAGTTATTGTTTTGCGATACGACCCATACCAATATTATAAATGTGAATGTAAGTTTGTTTGTGACACTTTCACGCCAAAACTACACAACCGATTATTATGAAACTTTGTACACATCTTCTTAGAGGTATTAAAAGGACATAGGAAACTTTTTATTTTATTTTTTATATTTTGGCAGACATGATTGTTTGTCAAAATCTAGCAACTTCAAAGCTTTCAAATTAATATCTTATTGACTACAGCTTCAGCTGTTTTGATTTTTCTATATTTCATATTATTTATAATCTTCGATATTTGTTTAAGGGCTTCAATGCGAGAAGCGGCGGAAAAATCTATTCTTAAATAATTGAGCTATTTCATGAGTGTATTGTAATGGAATGTACGGTAAAAGTACAGTATGTAGAAGGAAATTAAATTAGTGAGATGGGGGTGAGGCACGCTAGACAATCGTTTGCGAAGCATTGTATTTGTTTTGCAAAAGTATTAGCAGAGATTCTCAAGTTTAATATTTTAACAAAAACGGATTGGAGTAAAGGATTGTGTACTTAACATGTATCTATGTATTTAACTATCTGTGCATGTCTTGTATTGTTATGTCTTCATATAAAAGCTAAACGGATGGACAAATACTTCATTAGATTCGTCTTCATAGCGCAAGCTTTTTAGTTTTAATCCTTTTGTGTTGGTTCACGCTAGAAACGGATGTGGCAGGTACCTCTCCTGTTAAACGTACCTACCATACCTGAAAATTTATGATACAAGATAAGATATATTTTTAAATTTTTCTACATTTGCTCTTGTTACTAAGTTGTCTGTAATTTCTATACGGCGGAGCGCTAAGCAATGCAAATTCGTTGCATGTGGCGATACATTCCGGATTCCTCAGCGCCTATGTAAATAAGCCACGAAGCACAGTATAATATATTCGTTTCGTACATTCATAGCGAAATATTCACAGATTTCTCACTAGGCCGTATAATGAACTGTTGAATAAAACAAAATACCTCATTTAGGCCTTTAAGTTAAATTATTATTTTAAGTTTAGTTCATTTTCTCAGGCCATGGAAATACTGTTCAAAATTTTGGTTATTTTATACTTAGTGTCCGACTAAAAATTTTGTGACATACGGACACTTGAATACGAGCGGATATTATGGTTAGTTTTCAAGACAATGGCCAGGGATTCAAAAAAAACTTTAATCAACGTGTTCGTCGGATATATCCTCGTGTTGACCGGAGAGCTGGCAGCTATTTCGACAAAAAATAGCAGAGTTATGTAACGAGGAAACGTGTTGGGTTATATTGTTACGTATTGGATAACTACCAGTGTTTTAGGTACTAATCAACAAACGTTATTTTGGATGGCATTTTATATTTATAAGGAAATAAACAACACTTACAACCCAAAGACTCATAAAATTAAAAATTAAAATATTTTCATTCAAATTAAATTCTTAACAGAATTCTTTTTGAACGTCAGTAAACTACTACCAATTCGTAAGGAGTATCGTTTTGAAGAAGAAACACACATCTTTTCTACGAAGATAGATTGTCGTTCACAAAAATAATTTAAATTAATGAAGAAAGTGGAGACGGAGTATTAAATAAATATACATATATATGTAAATTTTGAAATTAATTTTGAACAACCAGACCCGGAACATATGTTTCGTTGCGTCGAATTCTTCGTTAAGTTATTTACCTCCACCGGAAACAAAACACGGTTTCGAGGCGTATCAATTTTAAAAATAAAAGAGTTTGTTTGTAATATATTATTTTACCAATATTTAAAAAGATCTAAGAATATTGCCTAAGAACCTGAGTCTCAATATTAAAATAATATCACTGTGTGACTGGACTATCATGGTCGTCTCATATGTAAGGGAGCCGGCAAACATACCTGTCCACAAAAGGAAGCACAAGCGAGGATACAATATTAGTTCTATGTGGTTTCTTTTATAGATTTTCATGGAAAATTCAATAAAAAACAGACAATATTTTAAAGACCATTTTTTATGTTTCTACGACCTTTCATTTTGAGTTGGACAGACAGACTACGATTTTTGTATGTAAATTAAAGTACGACGAACCCGAATTTGTACAACCAAAATCTTCGTAATTTATGCTTTAAATCCCTATCAGAAATAGAACTGCGAGACTGAATCTTATTAAGCTGGACATGACAATGCTACGTATCCGTACAAGGTCTCGAGTATGATCTAAATTGTTGAGCGGTGCCCTGGACGGCGGTGGCCGGAAAATGGAATGTTCTAGTCGTTGCATAGATGAGAAGTAATGCTATTGAGATTGGTAAAATCTACCAAGCATGTCTATTGAAAACAGATGAAAATTTGCCTGATACATTACTGAGATTGAGCTGAATTTACTAAGCGAGTCCATTGAAATTTATTTTGTGGTTAGTAACGAACGCATTTTGGTAGAAACCGTCTCTATTTTTTCATAATTTAAATGTCTGTTTTCATGACCTTCCATTCATTCTTTGGTGTTTTGAGGTCCATTGCTGGCATAGGTCTCTTTCAATTGGCATGATTCCAACCCGTCTGTACCCTTTGAACCTTCTATATAAAATGTTGTGTTAGTTAAATTGACTTTTATTCGAACTTGTATCAATGTTGGCGAAAAGATTGGAGTCCAATTCATTCCAACTTGTAAGACAGGATACGGGTCGTATAGAAAATAATATTGATAAGGCAAGTAGTCTAAACAAACTCGTACAAATAAGTAAGTATTCACTTAAAATTACGATCAACCGTATATAAAAGTTTACGAAAACTCCGAATAAAGCTTGGTGGACCATGTGTACTTGAAACAAGTTCAAAGCTCCGCTGGAGTCAATGTGTAGGGAAGAACTGAAAAGAGCTTTCAGACTTAGAAATACTTTTACAATTATCATAATAAGCAAATAAAACTTTGTTAACTTTCCGAAGGATCTTTGAAATAAAACAGTGTTGACAGTTTTGAAGTTACTTAGTCTCGACATTTTCGCCTCGCGTGTAATATTCAAAAGTAATGTTGTCAACTTTTGATACAACAATATACCAACATAATTTATTTATTTAACAAACACTTCCTTACAAACTTTATGCTTAATATAAAATTTGTAATAACTTCTCTGTTAAACTACCGTTTTCCCGCAACTTCGTTCAAGTGTAAATTGATATAACTTGTTTATTTGTTAATCGTTTTAATGAAAAAAACAATGAATATGAAGTGTATATCACAATATAATCCAGAAAGCTGTGTTCAAATCAGATAGGTCATTTCTGAGATTAGTGTGCACAAACATACAGATATACAGACAAACAAAAAATGTTTCGTATTGTCTTGCGTGTATAAAGGCATTATGAATTTTTTAATATATGTATTTGCATACAGCGAACAGTTACTGTTATATTTTATGTATAGATGAATTCTATTGATAACTCTGTGTGCTTTATGTATGATATTACAACATTCAAACCGCTTTCGTTAGTGTTTAACAAGTTATATTACCACAAATGAGCTCTCTCTACTTCCCAATTTTGTCTATGTAGTGCTAATATTTTTAGCGTTAATATGGACATGACGTATGACATGGAGTAGAGACGCATTATAGAGAGGTAATTCTAAATAGTAACGTCCATCTATAAATTTTTAATAAATTCTTATTAGGTAATAACGGTCATGTAAAATTTACGATTCTTAATTGGTATGTAATGTCAACAGGCTCTACATTTTACTACCTTACCTTCGCTTTTATGCATTACAATCCATCCTGAAACTTCCTCAAATACCCTCCAATTTCCTCAAATTGTACGTAAGTATGTAGCTATTAACTTTCCAATCTAAGAAAAGTCAAGATTAGCTACATAACAAGCCATGAAGCTATTATAACCCAGGTTAATGTTATTCAACTTGCCATTCAAATTCAAATAGCTGTTACGTTGTATCAATAATTCAAGCAGCTGTTTAATTATAGCAATCATTTAGTATTTTAATATTCAATCCTCAAGAAAGATCAATAGAGGAAGTTTGTATAGAAACTTTAATAAGGGGAAGATCTTGGGTTAGTTTTAAAAAAATCTGTTTTGAGGCGTGAATATTTTATTTTTATACAAGCTGCTGTCCGCGACTTTGTTCCCGTGGATTTGATTTTATGAGATTTTTCAGTTTTTCTAATAGCAATAAGTGAGAACTCACATGAGGATGTAATCATATCCTCGGTGAAAGTTAAGTGAAGTTTACTGCAACACATTCTTGAAACCGCTCCGAAGTTAGTTACGCCGTTGCAGAGATTAACGCGAGACATCCAAAAACAAACAGACAAAAATGTAATTACTATGGTTTTGAGTTCTATGTTAATTAATTCTATATTATTTTATATTAATTAATAATTTGGGTTAATGAAGTCGCGTTAATAAAGACCTCTAGTAATCGTTTTTCTCATATATCTTCCATGTACAGACAACAATCAGTTACAGTTTTATTATTAGTATACACATAGATATGATATTATCATAAATAAATCATATTATAAGTAAAATTTTAACATGATATGCACGAATAAAATGTTTTCATTGAAGAGAAAATGTTGCTACTTTCCTTTCTTCCGCGATTTCAGCGCTGAATAAGGAATTTTATAAATAGCCTCGAGTAATTTTCCTTTAACACGTCTCACACAGTTCCAAAGAAAAGACATTCTTAAGAAGTATACGGGTGTGAAAGCATCATCAGTATTCATAATTACCGTAACGGCTATTCCGTCAGTCTTTTACATGCAAAAATCTCGTCTTAAACCTGCACCGGCTCTTCGTTATTAGGAGCGCAAAGTTCATTCGTGAGCTCAGTTTATTAAACAGTATAAGATCACAGGTTAATTAATCTCACCTAGATAAAGATCATAATCAATTCTTATTATTAAGAACTTTATCTTTCTTTTTTGTCATAAATTCAGTGTTAAACAGCGTTAAATGGTATCACGGGATACTTTTTTTATGTGAGAAAGGGTTATGTGAGATTTTAACGAGCATATAAACCTGATGTTAAGTAGTCGCAGCCCATAGACGTCCACGTACAAGTGCAAACAAGACTGAAATCCTATCTGAGCTCGAACGTATATACGTTGCTACTCCTGAGGACTAAGATGGTCGCCTCGCTTCAAAGTGTAGCTGACAACAGAAACACAAGTATTGCTATACGGAGGATTATGTGGGCGGCGGTGGTACCTTCTCAGTCGAAATATGGTTCTCCCATCGTTTTACTTAACTTATTGCAGTAAAGGTTCGCGCTCGTTGGACTGGAAAAGTGAACTATTTATTGTAAATTAATAGTTTACTTCAAGTCGAGCGTTTTTCTTCAAATTTAATTAATGTCTGGATGCATAATACTAATGTGTACGATGAGGGACGCGGGAGTCCTATACTGCACTTGAGGTATGAGCTTAAATTGCGAATAGTTCCATTTTTTTTAATATAATGTTATTCTAAAAACAGCTAAATGTGACGGTTGAGCGTAACGACTTATTATTTAATAATACTGATGGTACCGTGCTACAAAGATATTAGCATCAGTTAATGTTCAGTTTTTGCTGCATTTTTCTTGGAAAGCATTTCATGCACAGCTATTCGTGTCAGGCGCACAAAGAGTTGTAAACAGAAGAACTGTTTAATGGCTATTATCAGTTGAATATTCAGTTGTACGTGGAATAGAATCATTTGTAAACGAATAAAACGTATGTATGTTCATACTTTATAAGATTCCTTGGCTAGAGGCTATTTTTTACAAGAGTAAAAATATTTTTAAGTAATTGCTGCAGTCTACGGGCATGTCCATGTAAAATTTGAATAAAATTGATGTCCTATCCTCTTTAGAACTAACACGGTCTTCTTGTTTGTGAGTGTAGTCGGCAATCGCTTCTTTTCAATAGAAACTCAAGAATTATTTTACATTGAATTATGCCGGCAGTGGTGGTATTGCCACACTAGTGTTATTTTTCTACCACTTGGTTCATTGTCTATCCTTCTGTCAATATGTAAAACCTATTATACTAGAAGAATATTAGCATACTAGACGAAATTTGAAAGGTGGAATGTTTTGTGCATTGCTACAAAATGATGTCGTGAAATTACGAATTACTTAAGAGTCGCACTCTTCAGTAAAGTTTTATGTTACTGGAATTTAAAATGATAAAAACATGGTTCAAAATTAGTTATGTTGTGTACTTTTAAAAATATGTGTTATATCTGGTACACATTACCTCTTCAATGAAATGCTATACAGAGCGATACTACGTGTACTTGGTCAATTTTTATCTTTAAAATGTTTAAATTTAAAACGATGTCTTTGGTTACTTTGTTGAATAGTTTATATTAAATCTCTAGCTATTACTTAAAAACGAAGCTTATCTTGGTCTCGGAGGGATGAAAGTGTTCCCATTAAACATTGTCGAAATTAATTGTAATTATTAACACACGGACATAGAGTACGAAGAGTAAGAAAATACAGAACTGTAATAATAGAATATTAATCAAATATCAACCCTTGTAAGTCTCACAATACGTTTTTAGGTCTGAAGAGGCGAGTACTTGTCGAGTAGAGTTAATTATTTTCTTTAAAAATAAACAGTTTGCTACAGGATTTTTTTTATTTTTATTATTGATTTTTTACTACAATTCTTTTTATAGTACCTCACACTTGGGCGCGGCTGCTTACAAAAAAGGATAACGAGAAAAATCACTTACAAATGGAGAAGATTTACAATACGGCATATTCTATCACGTCATTTCAGTATGAATTAGCGGGGACTGGTATAGCGTAATTACGACCCCTCACACTTAGTCCCGGGTTCGTTTCCTCGGCACCTAAGACTTTTCAAAGTTATGTGCGAATTAAGTATCACTTTCTATACCGATGATCTAGAAGGTATGTGAAGTCTATCAATATATACTTGACCAGCGTAGCAGACATCGGTCTTACCTCTCTCAATCTGACAGTAACTACCCAACTAACTTACCCAACAGTAAACGTATTGAATTGATGATGTCTGAATTAGTCGGAAACTAATGCGTTATCTTCGCGTAGAATATTATATCACATGTAAATGTTATATTGTAAAACGCATACTCCTTGTGATTCAGTGCGTATTTCCGCTCGGCACTGAGCGATGAATTATTCCCAGCAGCTTATGTTTACGTAGCGGTAACGAGACAGGCCTCGCGTGTATCGTATATAGTTACCAGAATTCGCCCAGTTTGCTTCAAGCGGCTTAGTTCCCCACCCAAGGCGCTTTTACCTCACAAAGTGTGTGTTTATGTCGTTCATACATCCATCAATTGAATATTACCAAGATTTCTACAATTATACAGTTCATCTAGCTATGGTGGGCTAGACACATTCAAATGGACGAAGATAGCCACGTTCAGACGCCTTGATCGTCAAGGATAGTTCTAAAAAGCCAGGCCGAGCTAAGCTTACGTTGCTTGCCATTAATTCCGCTTAAAAATATTTATGTAATGAGTTATAAGGTAAGAATAAGGCTTACTTACATATAAAGCGACAATTTTACGTTTTAGAAGTAGTACCGCATCTGTGCAACGCAAGTAAGGCTCCTGTCCTATATTACTTATAAGCTTTTATTTACTTCCATGTGTCTCGTTGTCTGTAATCAAACCCAATTCAATTCCGATTGATTTAATCAAGTTCAATTGAGCTGAAATTTGGCACCTATATTCGGTTCCTGAAATGATACACCTACTACCGCCATTATAAATCCAATATCGCGAACGTCACAAAATAACTATTTGGCATATCTACAGTAAAATGACAACATAAATAAGTTCAAAAAGAGTACTGTAAAGAATCTACTTTGAATAAAAATATTTTGATTTTGATTTTGGCTAAAAAGTAGGATATGAATAAATGAAATAACAAGAAAGTTCAGAAGCTTTAAAGACTTGTTAATAAAAGACGAAGTAAAAAGTTACCGATAAATAATATAATATATAGTAAATAATAAAATTATTATTCAATACGTTATATTTATTTTTTCTCTTTTTTTATAACCCAATTTCTTATTGGTTATTAATAAAAAAATAGTGTGTATTTTTTTGTACATTTATTTTGAGAACATAAACATTCGTTTGTTGCTCCTTTAACATAAAAAATGTTACAGTAAAATACATCATGAAATTGAAAACTAATTGCTTTCTGAGGATGTTCTTCAATCAAGAGAAGATACCAGCACCTAATTGCTGTTTTTGCTCCGTGATTAATTGCCGGCGCGACCCGCGGTAATTCTCCACTGTCTCTCAGTTTCATTATGCATTTTATTCTGTGGTCTATTTATAATTGAAAAACTGTTTAGATACAGTGTTAGTAAGTAGGGTTAATATCATGTTGTCCCTCTGAAACACTTCTCTGTCTTTAAAGTCAAGTCTGAATTTAACAAAATCTAAATAATTAACATTGAATACCTTAAAACTATTACAGTTATAATAAAAAACTTTACAGGTGGTAACCTATGCGGTTCGAACTGGGAGGCTCCACTGCCACACCTATTTGTAACGTGAAGCTTTATTGAGATTCGGTAGAAAGGTGTGGTTGCTGGGTTACTTACACATGTGGCGACCATCCAAGTTCTCAAGAGTAGCGACTCATTTGTGATCGATTAAAGTGGGACTTGGGACTTGTTCTTTATGGTGTTGGTTACAGACGTCCATTAATGGCAATTACAATCACGTGGATAGTCTGTTCGTTCGTTAAATCCATTTTATAAAAAAAACCCTAACCTAAACAATCTACAGGGAGTTCATGCTCATATAACATGGTGCCAAGGATGCTGGCTGCGTTTTCGCGCTGAAAAGCCATCGCAATTCTTTGCGTAGGAAATGCAAACCTGTCTTCTAGTCTCTAATAGCGTCGATTAAACGTAGCACTAACTGTTTGAAAGTAGTTCATTTACTATATAGCGATAGGAGGTAGGGTTCAATAGCATGAGTAAGATATTTCTTGCTCTGATACATTTGTCTGTAACATTTAATGTCTAGTCTGAATTTAAATTGAAATGTGGTAAAGTCTATCCTAATTTGGCTCCGGAGCCACATCCTTATTTCTGCCTTACAATAGCAGTGTTCAAGGCTCTTTTGTGCGGGTTTAAAGGTTATATTAAAGGGGGAACATACGACGCGTTTCGGTTTAGTACTCATGGGTCTCTCACGCATCTGTGCACGCAATGTCAAAAGTTGAATTTGACCCGTGGGTTGAATTCTTTTTTAATTTGAAAAAGTAGTTAACGAGCTTGCAAACCTGTTAAATGATCTACACAGCCCATATACACCTTTATTCAACCTTAAACAGGACTACAGTCTTACGGACTTTAACATCGTGCATAGATGCGTTGTTATTTCTGAGCCAACAACCACATCTTTCTACCGAAAGGGAGGTAGTTTCACGTTAGAAATAGGTGTAGATGTGGTACTTCCGCAGTCGAACCGTATAGATTACTACCATCTAGCAAATGTACCTTGCAATTTTTGTCTGCTTTATACAAATACTCTGCTGTTAGTAAATATAAGTCAATCAAGCAGTAAAGTTTTCTTATCTCAACGCTAGGATTCTTGAAAGCCCTATAAAATACTATCATAAGCAAATTGCTTTTTGAAGTTCCATATTGCCGAAGTTGTAAAAACTTGAAGCCGTAGATATTTTGAGGCTTAAAAATCTGGAAAAGTAAAAAGATAGAAGGTTAAAAACAAAATTAATATGAAATTTATATTTGGAAAGATGTCTCTTGAACCTTTCATATATTTTACTAGAACATAAACCTTTGTACTTATTTGTAAAATCCATGAATACTTTGACAAGATTATTCCAATCTTAAGAGGTTATATGTATTAGTCAAATATTTGGGATTGGATAAAGCCACTTTATTTGCCATG
Source organism: Phocides pigmalion okeechobee (assembly GCA_018251015.1). Lineage (NCBI taxonomy): Eukaryota > Metazoa > Arthropoda > Insecta > Lepidoptera > Hesperiidae > Phocides > Phocides pigmalion. The sequence goes on from DWON01003200.1 coordinate 10,644, forward strand.
ACCCATGAAACAGCGATCACCGTACATTCCGACACTCAAAGATTTCTGGGTTTGGTCTTCACCCAGAGATAGATTTTATGATGAATTTAGAGTTCTCTTGTGAGTGTGGGTGATTGTGTATTCGTCTTTGTGTGTATTCACGGCACTCACGATACACTGAATATTAATGTCGTTCTGTGAATGTATAAAAAATTAAAAAAAATATATTTTTATACTTTTCCCAGTAGGTAGTAGGTAGTTCCCAATAGTGCAGGCCACTCATGATTCAGGCCTCCCGAAGTAATCCGAAGGGTCATGACCCTACCTGTTACTACAATATTGATTGGATAGGACTTGTTCGATATTTTCATGCCAGGTAGAAGCCTCCGACATGACCGAGAACGGCTATTAATATGTCACATCTGTATTGTGTCGGTGGTCGCGTGGTATGAATCATTACACACCAGTTTCAAATGTCAGGTTCGAATACATGACGATTAATTACCGCTCTTTTTAATCAACGAAGGAAACATGGTAGGGAATATTATACGCCTAAGCCTTCTTAATAATTTTATGGGAAAAATCGTGCCAAATTTGAGTCAAATAGCAGCTAAGGAAGGCTGTCATATTTAGAAATATATTTATGAAACACATTGAGTAATCTTTTTTTATTTATTGCGGGCTTTGCTAAATACCTGTTATTTCTTCGTTAACGAAGTACAGTACGACAATTCTGAGTCCAGCGTATAACATGTTTGTGCGGTGGTACTATTAATTAGCTATTTAGAAGCTTTAAGTCGCTCAGCGTGTTATGGAGAGAGCTATGCTCGGTATTACGCTACGAGATAAGATTCATAACGACGAGATCCATAGACGAACAAAAGTTACCGACGTAGCTCTCAAAATCTGCAGGCTGAAGTGGCAATGGGCTGGCTACATCGCCCGAAGTACAGGCAATCAATGGGGCAGATAGTTCCGCGAGTGGCGACTACGTCTAGACAAAAGGAGCGCTGGGCATCTCCCAACCAGATCAATCGACGACCTAATAAAGGTAGCGGGTAACCGCTGAATGCAGAGGGCACAGAACCGGTCATAGTGGTGGCACATGGGGGAGGCCTATGTCCAGCAGTGGACACGTAAAGGCTGATAGATGGATGGATCACTTTTAATTACAGAGAACTATCCTCATTTTTGTGAACAATCTCATGTTTGTGAACATCCTCATTTTTATTAACATTATCACTTATATGCAAGGTTACTGCATTGATCTTCAGGAGTAACACATCTATGTATCTTTACGTACCTATAGACAATACCAATGTATACAGTCGGTTATCAAACTGCTAATATAAAACATACACAATCTTATTATTTGATGTTTTAAAGCAAAATTATGTGAGTAACACAGTAACACCGATGAGTGACAGATCCTGACATCAACGCACAGCCTGTTGAACCTACAATATTAAAATTATTCAAGTTAGCGTTGCGTTAGTAATGAATAAGTAAGGAATAAGTAAGGAAGCTTGGAAATTCAACCGCTCATGAATTAAAATACGTGTCTAAGGGTTGTCGAATTCTGTGCGAGCAAGTTCGCAGGCAGAAGCTAGTGGACAATAAAACAGTTTTGTCCTAACACTTATATTTCGTAGACACACTCTAAGATATCTTAAAGTTTAAAAAATATCCTGTAGATAAATAACATTACTCGTATACAGGCTGTTATCGGTTTACGATGCCGTGAAGATTCGAAGGCTGTAGCGCAGGAACGTCTCACAATGGAGGGCCATCATACAGAAATACGACGTGACGTTATTGCGACAGATATTTTAACGGCTTACTGCATTTTCCCTCCAACAATACGTCCCACGTCAGTGCGAGCGCGATGTCAATTTTTAGAATTATTCAATGAATATAAACGTATTCACCGGTTTTATTTTATTTTTCAAAAATGCAAAAGAAATGTGTTGGACCATGCATAGCAAAGGGTTTTGTAGTCAATTACCGAAAGTAATCCACGTTTCAAAAGAACTCACCATACATATATTAGCTCACCTGCTTTTGTTAAAAATGTTTTTCAAGTTCAGTTATTGAAAAAATCTGAATTATCTACCAAAGATTATAAGTGAGGGGGGGTAATTCACAAAATTAGGACCTCAATAACAATAAGGAGTTAAGATTAAATATGTTTCATTTATTCTACATGTCTATAACCACTGAATTTAAATTTTGTAAGCCTCATTAAACATACATATATATGAAAATTATAATTTCACTGTATCATTGTGTAGTAGTCTATATAACATATTTTATTAACATTCTGATCAAAAAATCAGTAATGTACGATATACTTCCAAACAAACATGATGAAGTTATAAGGATTTTTTGAATAATTTACTACAGAACACCATAAATGCTATGACAATAATTTGTGTCAAGCTAACTACAAACGAAGCTAACGTCACTAGATTTTTATTTTTTCGTATTTTTATTTATGAGATAGAAGGATAATAATTATGAATTAGTTTACACCCACTTTAGATGATATTGTCTCTGTCCTGCGGTTGTACCAACTCCATATCGGGCGGAAGTCCCACCTGAAGTCAATCATATATGTACATATGTTAGACCGGAGGACTATGTTGCGTCTAGGAGTTTACTTTTTGAAGCTAAGGATAAAATAGTTCGTCTAGGCCTCCAAACCATCTACTATCACGTATGTCAAGTGTAAAAAGGTAGACGGTAATAAACTTATTAAAATGGAAAATTTATGAAAAAAAATCAGGTGTATTGCATTAGTGTAAATCTTATTCGTCACGTCAAAAATATCGTATTTTGTACATTTTAATATACTACTTGCATTACCTATGATATAGTCGTATGTATTGTACAAGTAGATAACAGCAGCCGTATTTCTAGAGCTAGCTCGTAAAACCCATAAAGCTTGCGTGATCAGATTGCCAACGGAGCTTCCGACTCTACATCTGTTGATAGGCTATAAGCTCTTATCGCTTTATGGTGTTATTATTTTCTATTTGCGCCTGTTGTAGAGCACTATAAATCATGGATTCAGCTGATAATACGCGAAGTACTTATTTTTTATTATCTTGTAGATATTGTTATTGAAGTGTATACGTTATTGAACTTTTGGATTTTATTGTAATCGTAAAAACTGTGTGATAGAGTGGCTGTTAAATATAATGGAGATAAAGGCTTGTAGAATTCTTTGATGGTCGTGTTCGGCGGCACCAACACAGCTCACAAATCTGACTTATTCTAATAGACAATTGCTGCAAAAAAAATTTAAGAGTGTTTTTTAAAGTAATCGCAGCCTATAGACATCCATGTACAACCACAAATACGATTGAAATCCTATCTGAGCTTGAACCTAGATACATACGTTGCTACTCCTGAGGACTAAGTCGCCTCGCTTCAATGGGAGCCGGCAACCCCATCTCCCCAACCGAAACACTAGAAATGTTTTACGGCGGATTATGTGGGCGGCGGTGGTACCTCGTCGGTTTTCCACTTAATATATCAGCAATATGTTTATGGCTGTTACACTCAGGCTAATATAGTTTCATTTGAAGAAAATTGAGTGGAAGGAGGAAAATGTTTCTAATAGACGTCAGTAATCAACTCTAACCGTTATTAAAGTCTTGGATGTGTGACAAACACACATGTTTATCTCTGGGGACTTAAAACCCTTCTGATCAGTGACAGACCCAAGAGGCTACATGTGGTATTTTAAGCGCATCTCTTATGCAAGTAACATCTTCGGAGTTGTCTTGTGTGGTGTCATGGCGGATGCCTATCAGGTTCGCGGTTTCAGATCAATTAGGATGCCACGGCCTCCAGATGTGATCGCACCCTGGGTGGTGGGGAACATTTAATGATTACCACAACCTTAAAACGACCTTCGAACATAAATTTATTATATTTGCGGCACGGGTACTTTTACGACATAACTATGAAAACTTGTAACGCTTTCGGTCTTTGTATAAAATATATATTATTTCTCATTTGAAATACATTATAACAATTTTATAGAAACGTTTTGATCATTCTCGATACAAATATACCTCTGAAACTATTCCAATTCTACAATATTTGATATTAGGTATCGAAGAGACATTGCAGCTTGGAAGATTATTGGACTTGGCTTCTTGACTCAAAAGATTTGTAATACCTGGAATTCTGAGAATATTAAATTCCAAATGGAATATGAAAGACCGAGAAAACATGTTTTGTGCATGTTTAATGAAAATGGTTTTCTATGATGTTATGACGTGTTACGAAATCAACATAAGAAAATATTGTTAAGACATGTGATTTGTTTAATGATATTAACTGTAATGAATTGATATATCAATCACATTAAAATATCTTCATAATCTTCCACTATGCTCCTCTAATGCATATTAGGGAAGAAACAAGTAAGTGGCTAACGACTGCTTAACATATTCTCTGATGCACGGTAGCGTATATGAAATTTTGTCGCAAGCTTCAACCATCCAATTCCTGCCAACGGCCGACATTGCTTAATTTGAACGATCGTTTATTGTCGGAATATACACACGTCGTATAGACATCGAATAATATATCATCATATTACATTGACTTCTTATTCTCTGCATCGGTCTGACCGATTTGATACCGTATTAATGTATTATAAATTGATCAGAATTGCAAACTCGTATGCCGAGTTCAACAATGTCGCGAGGTCGGAAATTGCGAATTGGAATTCAACTCCAATGGAATCCAATGGAGTCACAGAAATAGGACCCACCCACGCTCATACTGACCTACTTATATTCAAATTATATCTTACATAGGTCAATTCTTACATGTCTCGAGGCTGTAACTAATTTATTCATATCATATGTTATCGAAAGCATACTACAAGATATGAAGATTTAAAAATCTCCGCCAAGTGTAGGACTTACGCACCGACAGCTTCGCTTATGTTTATAATCGCAAAAAAATGTGCTGTAACTATAATTTTTCGGTTTTCATATTTTTCTGGAAATACGGTATAATTTTGAGTTCTCCGGCGAATATCTTAATGAGCATAAATTTATGGAAAAGTTATCCTATAAGGGTATATTTTTCCTTTTATGGTACGGAACCCTTTTTATACATTTGCAATTACAACCTCAAAAGATCATTAACTGTCTAGAAACCTGGTTTTTATGCTAAAGAGGTTTTTACAGCCGGAAATGGAGTGGTATGTAGAAAGTCATGGAGACGTGCCAAGCGGGCATCAGGTCGACTGTTGCTGGCTATGTATAATGTAATTACTGGTGCTGTTTGTAGACGGAAATGAGAGTCGTTACGTGCTAGTGGCTCGCGTTACTTGCCAACTGGAATGGTTGCATAAGGCCACTGTACGACTGTTGTTCATTACTTTAAATAACAGGAGTAACGATGCATGCATGCATGCATGAGTCCGTGGTTTTATGTATATTTAGGATACCCTGCATCAGAAGAAAGAGAAGGATAAAGGATCACTTTTTTGCCCGCCTATCTTGCAAGAACATTTTACTCAGGACCTTTTTGAGGTATCAAAATGAAAATAATCAAAATAAAATATTTTTTCAAAGTAGATTCTTTACAGTTATATATTTATATTTTATAATGTGCCAAAATGTATGTCATAAAGTACTAATGAACACGCGGCCTATCAAACATCTGGGAATAATTTATCAGTCGCATACTAAATCCTTCATAAACAGCAACGGAAAATTTCTGCTATAGCGAATAAATACTATTACGTAAGGCGAAACTTGTGGGGTGAGTTGCATGTTCTTTTGCTACACTTTTAACATAAAAACCTTGCGGTGATGTATGTTAGTGAGCCCATTTGTAGTGTAATTAAGAGCGAGGCTCGTCAAAGGCCGCCGATAGCGTTAAATGTGACCCACTTCGCGTCAGCCGCAGGGGATTGTAATCGCATTGACTTGCATCCAAACGCACTGTCCAACCGCACACTTACTACTTTGGTTGTTCAAATATTAACCACGTGCACTTAGTTCATTTTGTCGTATCGACTGGACACAACGAAAAAGTAATTATACACATTACACTTGACAAATATTTATAAGAACAGAAATATATATTTACAGTAATGAAAATCTTAAAACCAATTATAATAAAAGCCTAACCTAAACAATCTAAAGGGAGTCCTTGGCCATACGGCATGGTTTCAAGAACCCTAGTAGCATTCCCGTGTTGAATTGAAATCGCAATTATCTGCGCGAGATATGAGCCAGCTCTATTGTCACCGGCGGCGTCAATCAGACATGGGACTAATTGTTTGAAAAAAATGTTGGCACGCGAACCCCACTATTAGTAGATTTATCGAATCATAAAAAAGGCTGTAGCGAAAAGAAATAATATGAGATATGTATAAAAAATATTGGAATTTTTACTTTATCATTGCCATTATTTTTGTCATGTAACACCGACTACAGACTCAGTATATATTTTGTTATTTTCGCTCATGATCTACATTTTTATTAATATTGTCAAGAACATTTATAACTTCAAAGAGAACAGGAGTCTCGTTACTCTTCCCGGAGAACCACAGAACATAGACCAGATTAGAGAACGCGTGTTACCGATATAATTTATCCAAAGTTGGAAGTTTATTCAGTCTGTTTTCCAATCGCTCCATTGTAAACTGCAAATTTTTTTAGGAAATAGGATACAATTGAAGGTTGCCTTTCAACGTAGCTTAGTTATGTAAATTGAAAAAAACGCCTTTTCTAGTTATACCTGTCTATGGGCTGCGACTACTTATCTTGAGTTGGTTTGCATGCTCGTTTGCTACTCTTCTCACATAAAAAAATGTAGCATTGCCCTCACATTTGTTTAGTTGGGTATATATACATATGTATGTATTATAAATGATTTGATCGTAGACTGTTATATTTTATACGTCAGTTATTGCGCTTTTTGCATGAAAGGATGTACATGTAATGCATACCTTCTCGTATATGACTATAAAGCATGATATTACCTGTGTCTCTTAAACATTTTTACATGTAAACGTCGAAATATTAACATATTTTTCTGAATACATTTTCTTAAAAGCTTCTCAGCGAGAAGTTTGTACGGGCATTAATTTTGTTTGACAGAGACTGTAAAAAAATTCCTCCAGTATTCGCGGTATGTATGTGTTTTATAAAATATTACCAGCTCGGCGAGATATTATTTGCAACCATTGTGACTTATGGACTCGGTGCGTTTGAGAATACCACATTTCTTTTCTGTGTCTTTTTAGTATTTACTTTTAAATTAATCCGTTTAAACTGTACTCATTGCGTTTGGAATATAAAAAAGGGATAAATAAACATGCTTTTAGTATAATAAATTCTGGGAACCATCGATATATCATCGCATTTATATGAAACATACACATAGTTTACAAACTATGAATTATTTTTTTAATTAACGGACACAAATTGATATCTTTGTTCATTAATTAAATATTATTGACACTTAACGACCCATTTGAATAAAATTTTGTCTGAAAACTTATAATTGCCATTTTAAATAGGCTCCATTATTCACAGCTGTCTAATTTACAGTGTATAATTCTGTAGACCTATACTTAAAAACTTTTTATTCATTATTTTTTAATAAACTGGTATGATTGGTTAATTAATTTATGGTTATTGTGTCGGGCCGGAAGTTATTGCATTTAGCGATTGCACTGCATCACTAATTTTGTCCCGTCCTTCATAAGTAGGACTTCGCTCACTAGAGTGTTGCAATTTAAAGATTTAAAGATTTTTATTGAACATAAACACATTATACAGTTGAATTTGTTCGTAAACGACTGCAACAGTTAGGGAACTGTGGCGCAGCCATTTACGCCCACCTCTGGACAAGGAAGGAGTATGTTCTAT
>DWON01003201.1:0-18533 GCA_018251015.1 Phocides pigmalion okeechobee
CATGTTGCTTTACAGCGGGTTATGAGGGTGGCGGTGGTACCGCCCCGGGCGAGCTCTAACGGCTCTACCACCTTTACGCGTATTTAAATTATAGACAAACTTTTATTTTTTACAAAAGTTTGTTTTTGTTTTTTTTTTTTATTTTGTTTTAGTACGTATTGTTTTCAACTAAAATAACTATGACATGATGAAGTTATAATATACAAGGTATTCGTCTACGGAACCCTAAAAAACCTTAAACAAAATAGCGCGGAACTTGGATAACGATTTTCTGCGAGCCCTTAACACTATTAAGTAGTTAAAGACGAGTTAAACTTACTTTAAATTTTCGTTAAGTAGCATAATTTCGGAAGTATTAAGACGAATCATTATAAGACAAGATACACACTGGGCTAGCACCTTAATTATGTTATAATTACATAATGATAAATAATATGACACAATGTTAGCCTAATTATATAGGTAGGTGTAAGTAATCTATCTACCTATATACTCGTAGTTACATTGCTGATATACTATAATGTAACAAACACAGTTTTTAAACAATGATACAATACAATATAATACTGTTCATTTGTACCTTATTTCAACAAGTATTAAACATACAAATAAAAATATATATGAATATTAATTCATAAGGAAATGTTGTTTTTTTTTATATAAAAAAGTAAATAATTACGTAGTGCACAGTGATATCACTTCAATGGTTTATGTTACCTTTTTGACGATAAAACCAAACTTGACATCAAAATAAAGTAATTATGATGGACCACGTCAATCCAGTCTATTTCTAGCAGTTAAGAAACAATTTACTACGGAAAAAATCTCTGTTGATCTCCTTAAATTACTTTGTTAATCTTCAACGGTAATATTTTACTTAATCTTCCTACCGTTCTTCTTAAAATCTCTCTTACGCCCAATGTTTTTGTAGTGTAATGAATAATGATATTGTTATTATTTAAAATTAGATTCTCATCCTGTCTACTACCGCCTGTTAACTGTTAAAGAAAGTTCTTCAATCACATCGATAAATCTATGGTGCGCATCAGGGATTCAAACCCGGACTTGTGCGTGGAGACGAAACCTCACCACTGGGCTATCACTGCTTATAAGCGTATAATCTAAGGAAAAAGGTCTACGTAAATAAAATTACCCATTTACTTAATTCTCGGCCTCTCAACGGGATCTAAGTAACTAAACAACGGAGGACCTTGATGGGATACGTAAGGGCGATCCTCGTTACAAGAGGCAAATATTGGACAAATCTCTTCGGGCCTGAAGTACGGACACCTTACAAAATATATTTGTACATTTCGGGAGTTAAACGATAGGGTATAAAAATCAAAAGTAAATTTAATTCTGAAGCCTGAGCTTTCGGATTCAAAATTAAAGTTACTTTTGAATTCAAAATACGGGTTTTATCCCAATCACAGGAACTTAATAGTAATAACGGCAGAGTGCGTGATTCCACTTAGATCGCCGATACGTGTACTTGTCACGATCGAAACGCAGGAAAGACTAGGAAACGCAGGTATAAAATCTATGTGTGAGATGCTGTTTAAATCCATCTTTAGATCAAATCTTCGTTAGATCAAATATAACTATGTGTATTAAAAAGGTGTGGATACCACAAAAAGCTAATATCGCAATATTATATTACCATAACACTTTTATTTATGCAATTATTTTAATGCAAACTATGTACATTTCAAAAAGGATTCTATTTCTTGGACATCCAAGATATAGATATAAAGCAGCAAATAGAAACATTTATAATGTATGTATTATTTATATCTTAAGTTACATAAACGGAATACGTGTCAACAGAATAGCTATATAAAACTCTCAATTATTATACATTAAAGCTAAGAACCAGGTAAATTTCAGAAAACCTATTCAAAAGGCCTTTGTAATTTCGATCGCTGATTAAAAACCAAGCAACTGCAAGAGAAAACAATTAGTTCAAAGCTATGAATGTATATTGAGAAATATTTCTCAGCGTGAATGTACACCTGGGGATGCGGGGAATTAAAACCTGTCACAATCGATGTCGTCGGTAGCGAAGCGGCGTAATCATATTGGAAGTTAGAAAGGACAGTTAGCATTGTAATAGTGTTAGAGGGCGGGATTTTTTCTATCTCATGGAAAAACCTTTCGATGGAAGAGCGATTCTGGGTTACGTGGGATTTTTAATCACTAAAAGTCTCTGCTTATATATTCGGCGCAACCATGCGTCAGATTTGGTTTGTCTCAAGAAGGTGATGGACGTGGTTCACGACTATTCACTCGGTTTTTATATTTCCGATATTAGTTTGTATTATTTAACCTAACGTATCTAATTCTACAGATAAATGTTTACTTTAAAGATTATTTAGTAGAATAGATAATACTGTAGTTTCTGGCGTGAAGTAATTCTTTCTTCTCCCTTGATGATAGTGATTGCTGGTTCGTCTGCATAATTATGATATTGATTGACGTACATGGGTATGGGCCACGACTACTTAACATTAGGTGGTTTGCATACTCGTTCGCTTCTCTTTTCACATAATTTTTTTATCATTTCTTGATTATAGGCGAAAACAATATCATAACATAAGAAATACAAGGCGAACATATGACCTTCTCATTTTGCATTTTGGAAGTTTATTGAAAAATAACGATAATTTACTCTGTCACAAGTCGCTTGGTTATTGCTTTATGATGATTATTTTTCAACTACTTCCATCCTTATTCCATGTTCCTTATTACTTCGTGATTAAACTCAGCACCATCTGCCGGTGTGGAAACAATCAGTTCGTCACAAAGATGTACAATCCCACATTGAAACGTTATGAGAGGAATCGCTATGTTACGGGATAATGGGAACAGATTGGAAATCATAGGTATATCTATTCTTTTTTTCTTTATTTATGCTTGTCATAAATAACTTTTATTAATTTTTGTTGTCAAGCACGTTAATTGGTGATAAACCGATCTTCTTCTCAGTAAATATATAAATATCATCTGTCGCTGTACGTTTATCTATTGTATGTGTCTTTGGGTACATGTATTAATAGAAAAACGATGTACTATTAATATCTTTGCTAGCATTCGCTAAGTAGGGTTCCAAGTCTCACGTTCGGCGTCCTTTAGATGATTTAATAATTTTAAATATATACTCAAATAACACAATAATATTAATATTTTATATACATACATTTATAAAAGAAATAACTAGAATCATTTAATTTTACACGAATGTGTCAATTAAAAATTATCACAATGAAACTGAGAGTATATAATAATTTATATTAAAGATTTTATCTTATTTATAAAATGAAATATATATTAATTATTGACATGATTAACTTGCATTATAAATGTAATTAGTAATACATTACATTTTTAATTAACTTGTGTCCGAAGATAAAGATACCGGCGGCTGAATAAAACGATCGTGGAACTGTAGACAACACAGTGTTTGCCTAAAGCACTACAGTAGTAGCGACCATAAACACATAATTTTATAGAGCTGGTTGGGCAGTTATATGTGCATACCTATGTCGACCTAACTTAGCTTACATTTGATCGGTGGTAAAATCTGTCCGGTTGAATCGATATCTCTATTTATACCAAAGTAAGTAAGTCGTTATATAAACGTAAAATATTGTTCATTTCTTATTTGTTTGAGTTTCCTTAACGCGATAAGTAACGATACTATCTTCTTCAAATTTTTTACACTTTGTGCGTACCTCCGATTAGGCTGAAGGCATCGTATTATCACACTAAACAAACAAAACATAGTTATTGTTTAAATCACCACTGTTTTGAACTATATTTTTCAAATATATAGTGCTAAACAGTTTAGCGTTCCTAAGCTTACACACGTACATACATGTCGTAGGCAAAGCCGCAGGTAAACGATAGTATGTAATATGCACATTTCCATTTGTCTAAACTAAACCAACATTGATTCCCAATGTTCTTCTGATCCGGGAACAATCAGCCGCCTCTCCAATCCAGTGCTAAAATCATTATTCAACGATCCCGCGTCCCGCTAAACCCCGGGATCCTCCGGAATATGGGATTGACATGTGTTTTGTGCGTTTGCTTTAGAAATTGGAATATTTTTACATAAGAATTTGGTTAGCTCACTTTCTTGTGGAATATGTTCAACAACCTATCATGATTTCGTTTCTATACATATAAATAAACATAACGAAAATGCAGACGGGCCACCTGAAGGCCTCGCCCCCACGGGTGACGGCAACTGCCTTTCAGCAGGTGACCCGTCTGATAGTCCAGGTGTAAATGCATATGCAATATAAGAGAAAATAACTTTTTTACTCCCATTCAGAATGAGCACCTTAAAACTAATTTGAAAACCTCATAAAATAATCTATAGCGAAATTTTACCCATGCGGTATAATTTGAAGAACGCTGGCTGCATTCCATACTGAATAGGAATTGTAACTAAACTTTACTATGTGACAGGTATTAACGATTTTTAAATTATTATGAATACTCATTACATAGTAAAATTTATTCTGTGATTATATTACTTTAACATTATGAAAAGTATGACTGCATCATTGTATTTTTTATTTTTAGTTCGTAACTTAATATTTTGCCGTTTCATAATGACGTGACTAAACATAACTTTTTCTAACTAATATATTAACTGTCATATTGTTATTGGATATAATTACAAACCACTTTAATTAAAAGTATCCCACTTACAGGCTGCGCAGGGTGCAGCTTGTTACACCGTACAAAGCAGCTCAATCTACAAAGCGAAATCTAAAATCCGTACGAAGGAATTAACGCAAATTAAAACGGAGGCTGCAGCGCCGAGCATTGTAAAGGTATTTTAAATCTTTGACAAATATATTTCCATTTCCACAAGTCACGGCAAACACAAAGCGGTCGGCATCGAGCCGCACTACTCTTATTTCTTTGTGAAGGTTCCGCTTTGCTCAAGTTACGAGACGGAAGCGGTGGCAAAGATTGATCGAGAACTTACGGTGGGTACGTCAGATCTTCTCGTCAGTTAGATGAAGTGGGATCTTCATCTAACTGACCAGAATATCTGACGTGCATAGGGTTTCTTAGTTGACGTATATATATGTACGTATGATGTATATAGGGTTTCTTTTTACTCTGTTTTGTAATACAACTGAAACCATCAATCTGTACAGATTTGCAGCGCAAGTAAAAGCAAACAACAAATACTATAAATTAGTGTTGGAGTCGGATCAACTGTTTAATGTGTTTCGGAAAAAGGAACCATTATTACGTAAAAAAATTATCTGTCAGCCATCTAATGCTTAACCACATCCGAAGTTAATGAAATTTGTAGATAATTATCGATTACGCACGCCCCGAAAATGTCGAGGAATCGTAAAAACGTCTCTTTTCACATTATACATATATTGCAGTGTTGTACTATTTACCATAAAAACACACCTAATAAACGAAACCTAGAGGGGTTTTTATAAATTTATTATTATATTGAAAAAAAAATGATTGGTACATTTTCAATTTTTTTAATTACTAAAATTAATATGAATATCGCTATCACCTGTCACATAAATGGAGGTTTTGCTCAAAAATATAAGTGTAAGTTAGCACATTCATCACTGCCACCGCGCCATGTATCACACCAACTGCGCAGAATAAAGTAGTTATGTTCGCGCGTAGCTCCGTCTGATAAATGTGCGGGTATTTTTAACTTTGCATCGAACTGCACAATCGTTAATTATCGCACCGCTAAACACCGCCTACATTGCTACATTGCAATAGCTTGTACAACCTTTGTTCAACTGGAGACGCTGTTTAATATGCCTTCTTTAGCGCGTGAAAACCTATCAAAGTTTACCACTAGTTTTAAAGATGGAGAACTATAGTTTGACCGGAGAGGTACCATCGCCGCCCTCATAATCCGCTGTAAAGCATTACTTGTGTTTCGGTTGGCGAGGTGCAGTTGCCGGCTACACTTTGAAGCGAAACGACCATCTTAGTCCTCAGGAGTAGCAACGTACCTACGTTCGAGCTCAGATAGGATTTCGGTAGTGTTTGTGTTTGTACGTGGATGTCTATGGACTGCGACTACTTAACATCAGGTGGTTTGCATACTCGTTTGCTACTCTTCTCTAATTAAAAAAGTCACTAATTTTAATTACTGTCGCCACCTGACTTGCACAAATATTGTATATTGATCTTTTACGATGTACTGAAGCTACATGGCTACACGTGTTTGATGTTGAAAACACGTGTTGGGTGTATTTCCCACTTTTTCACACCCTCAAAAAAGGAGTTGTAATTTTCGTTGTATTTTATTATGTTTATATATTATTGTAATATTCAGATTGTCATTTTTTTATTTATAGTCTGATATAAACGACATTTAAAACTAACTACAAAACATTGATGAAAACCTCCTTAAAATCGGTACAGCCGTTTCTAAGATTAACGCACAAAAACACAGAAAAATTAACAAAAAAATTAACAACAATTTTTTTGAAGATCTATTGCGTTACTAAAGACATAATATTAGTTTTTCTCATATATCTTCCAAGTACAGACATCGATAAGTTACCATTTTATTATTTGTACACATTTAGAAAATTATATTATATTACTTATACTTCCCGTTTGGTACCATACAATACAATTTAAGATAAAATGCTAAGGAATAAAAAATAGGGAATAAACATTTTATTGGAATTTAATATAAAATATAATTTATAAATGGATCGGTGAACATCTGAGAAGATATTTATATGAAAAATTACAATTGATATAAAACAGCATCATTAAGGGCAGTAAAACACGGGAACCAATTCAAACAAGCACAAATTTTCCAGAACTACTTTTGCAAATTTTCTTTTATTAAATAAAACATATATTTCATTTTCTTCCAAATTCATTACTTTGGATCAAAAATAAAGAAGTAGAATCTGCAAGGATCGCTTCAATCAATACCCTATAGATCCGTAGTTTCCTATTGTGTTGTCACTCGCAGCGTCCCTGCTCGTCGAGGCATCAGGTGCTTTAATATTAATGGATCTTACGCGATCCTTCCAAATTAAACTTGTACAATGAGTGCCGCAGGAAACGAGCATACAGTTAGCGTAAAGTATAAGAATATAACACTACGCGGTCCTTGCGAAGTAGTACAGCGATATATCCACTGGGAAGGTCCCGTCTTCAAGGTGGTAGAACAAGAGTTTGAGCGAAAAGGCGGGAGAACTATAATTCGACAGCGGAGGGACCGCCACCGCCCTCATAATCCGTCGCAAAAGTGTTACTTGTGTCTCGGTTGGAGAGGTGCGGTTGCCGGCTACAATTTAAAGCGAGGCGACCATCTTAATCGTCAGGAGTGGCATCGTATCTATTTTGAGCTCAGACAGGATTTTAGTTGTATTTGTAGTTGTACCTGGATGTCTATGGGCTGAGACTACTTAAAATCAGGTGGTTTGCATGCTTTTCTTCTCACATAAAAACAGAAGATACGACGCTGCTCTCACTCTCTGCCTTCTTTATAAGCGAAGCAACAATCTCAGTCCTCAGGAGTAGCAACGCACATTTGATCATTAATGCTTTTCAGATCGTAATTTGTTAATTCTATCACAAAACTAACTTCAGAATGTGTTATCATTTATCCACAGCGCGCCTTAAAGAGTAAAACTTAAATAATTTATAGGTACATATAAATAATAAAAGTTTCACTGATCTCTGTCTGTACTTGGAAAATATATGAGAAAAAGTACTATTAGGGTCCTCTGGTAACGCAATAGGACCCAAAACAATAATTGTTACAATATTTGTCTCTTTGTAATGTACATAGACGGTAATCTTAGAAACAGCTAAATAGGTTTTAGTTCCATTAACACATAAGAGCTCATTTTATTTCAATCGGCCTGTAAATAAAAAAATATGTTAATTTGAAGATTGCGGCCGTGAGATCTTTCTCCAGTTAGAAGATTTAAAAAATAACCCGGAAATTTAAGCCCACGTGCACGAAGTCGCGGGCAGCAGCTGATCATGTATTAAAAATATTTAGAACTTTAACCAAACAGTCCTCTAATATAGAAACATCTTTGTAACACGCATTCGCTCGATATCGAATGAAAATGAATACTCGAAAAGAGATTACGATTCAAGCGGCAAAGTCAACAAACTTCGCCAATCTTTCTTTCATTATTAACTACACTATTTTTCAATAATCGACCTTATACTGCACAGCAATAAAGTTTTGAATGCAACTGAGTTATAAATGATTGTGTCTTCTATTTTTCCTATATTTGTTCGTGGTCCATGCGACAGATCGCACGAATACTGTACTCGAATGCTCCCAATACCAATTGACCAGAACCCCGACAATGTATCAATGCATTTTTTTTACATTCAATTTTATACATTTTAGTGCTGTGCATAACCACAACCCAGGTAGACCTAGAGAGATAGGGGTTAGTGCCCAAATTGAGCGTCGTATGTTTTGCAAATACCGATAGGGCCTTAGGCAAGCCTTAACGACAGAAATTTATCGATAACAATCGAGACCGACTGCTTAACGTATCCTACAAGGCACTAAAGCACTTGTGAGCTTTTCCATTAGTTGTTACCTGTCCAATGTTGGTCGACTTTCTCGTTCGTACACACAAGCTCGTTACTCCAGCATCGTACAATCCTAACAAATTTGATATCGTGAACTTTATACGACACATTATAGAAGAGTAGGCGTATTGAAGTTCGCAACGCCATACACATTAGGGTGATTACACCTATGTTTGGACAGCGGTGGAGAGTTGTGTCAACACTCAGCACAACAATGGCCGACCTATAAACTTATTATTACGCTTTCACCAGTCGATGAAATGGAGCTGCCGCTTCAAAATGGGAAATATCGGTAAAAGGATTGGCTTCTATAAATAATGTATTTAGCCACACAAGTTAGAAATTGCATTAAAGTATAATGTATTGCTTTGTTGATTCGTTACTTGTTTATACAGAGTTATCGTCGATATTTAGAGATTGCAACATATTAAATGCGTTCTTTGATGTATGACAGAATAATTTAATCAATCGTTATTGAATAAAATCAGTGTAAATTCTTTGTAAATTCAAATTGTGTAATTTTAACTCATACTTTAGGACACATGTAAATTTAAAGAAGCGCTTACTTTTTTAAATTATGCATTTATAACTTTAATACAACTTTGAGGGTTTAAGAAAAAAATCATATCAATAGCCTACTCCTCAAAATTTTCTATATAATTAATAATTTATTTTTACAGGGGTGTCTACTTCTGCGTCAGATGATTACGATCACACAACTGATAAGTAATTTGGTTAACGGTACCAGGGGGTCTAGGACGATAGTCTGATGTGTCATGGCAGTATATATCGTTGTGAGTAGGCTTCCGTGTACTGTGTCCGATGTGCATGACTAAATGTACCATCAACGCAGGCTTTTAATGCGACGGCCGACAACTAGATGTAGGGCAGATAGATTAATCTACTATTAGCATCTGTCAACCGTTTCCTCCACAACCGCAGTTTAGTCGTGACTACGACCCATGCGACTGGTGTAAAATTTCGGCAACCAAACTAGGTAACCGTGAGTACCCGGTACATACCCGCGATGATATTAATTTAAAATCTCTTTGGATTTGTCTTGTCTTTACATTTGCATAATATCTTTGGATTTGGACTTTATATTTACGTTCATTTATCGCTTATAATTTATATATATATATTTTTGGTGCACTTTTCTAGATAGTTTGGTTGCCTGGAAGATCTGATGTTGCCACTTGAGCAATAAAGCAATAAAGGGTATTGCATACGATTGTTAGTGCACAAGACCAGCTGATGTCCTGACGTCACGCAGGCAGCATAATCAGTCTCGTAACAGCCCCCATATACGAGAATTTGGCGTTGACTAAAGACTAAAAAATGTGACTCACAACTATTCACTCGATGGTTGTATTTCAGACAAGGCTTTTTTATTATAGATATCTGCTAGTGATTTCATTTTAAAATATCGTTTAATATAACAGATTTTTTTATATTCATGTATATTAAACAATATTTATATTGTATTGCAAGTAGTATATTATATATATGTATATATGAGTAAAATATTGCACTTAGAAGACCTAGAATCTTGCTGCTCCAGGAGTGGTTGACGATATATAGTGAAATTTTACATTATCGCTTAATACGGCGCGCATGAAGTCAATTCTGTTTTCGTCCGCCGCTATCTCAAAGGAGGATTTGCTCAAAGAGCTTTTTATTTTGCGCTTTTGCCATTCGAATTTTATATTCCATTTATCTTATT
Source organism: Phocides pigmalion okeechobee (assembly GCA_018251015.1). Taxonomy (NCBI): domain Eukaryota; kingdom Metazoa; phylum Arthropoda; class Insecta; order Lepidoptera; family Hesperiidae; genus Phocides; species Phocides pigmalion. The sequence continues at coordinate 10,322 of DWON01003201.1, forward strand.
TTAGCCAAACGGAAGAACATGTATTGAATTGATGGCGGTTTTGTCTACATATTGGGGATACACTCGTCTTCTATTGAATGCAGTTTTATACATGGTCATTTATTTGGCTTTTGTCAGAGTACAAAGATTATACACAATGAATTTTGAAACTAAACAATATAAATATGTAGTATCAACGATTGACAGATAAAATCTAGATACAATTTTCAATTTTCATTCCTCCTCTTGTCACTTATCAAGAAATATGTTTAAAACAACTTAAAAAACTTAAAATGTTAAGTAATGTCTATAGTTATTTGTTATTTCATTTATTTTGCTGTATTTATTTATTTAGAACAGGTGTTGTTCAATTAAGCAACCAATCAGTAACTAATACGGATTTATCATCAATGTATCCATTAATACTTAATCTAATCGAACCATAGATAAAACTTTGCAAGGTGATAGAACCTAGTGCTAATGCTAAGCTAAGGTCCAGCGTGAAGCAATCCTTGCGTTTCGGTATAAACATGATGATTAGTCACTTGAATAAGGCATCTTTATTCTTTGCCCTTTGCAGTTTGCTCATTGCTCTTTGCCTTTTGCCCTTTACCCTTTGCTCTTTATTCTTTATTCTTTCGAGAGTACGTAGAAGTAGAGTATCTGTGATTGAGTTCAGCTAGGACTCTGCAGACTCTCTTTCACTCCCAACATCTCCCCTGCAGACCGTTACCTTGTCGCGGTAGGGGTGTTTGCGGGTTCCGTTGATCCCTGAGGCCGATGCTCGCGGGGAGGGACCTTACCAAGAGCGGTCCGAGGTGGGTCTACCTCTGCGCTCCCTTGGTATTGATAGCGCGAAGAACGCAAAAGACGCCGGCCGTCCGGCGAGCTAGACTCGCCACAGGAGGTGGCGAATCCAGCTCGTGGTGGGTGGCGGTTAAGAAACCACGCCGCCTTCAGCGTTGAACTTGCGCACTCTCGAGGTGGGTCTTCTCCGGTTGTATTGTATGGGCGACGCAGTCGGAGGAACAGCAGAGGAAGGAAAACCTCTCTAAAAAACCACGCAGCCCGCAGCGCAGCGCTTGCGCTCGCCTGGGCGGCAGGAATCGATCGGGTGGTGACCAGCACGGGCCGTCGGTTGCCGTTCCGAAGGGACGTCCGAGGTGGACTCCGCGTCTGGTATCCAGCGTATCGACATCGGTGTTTCGGGTACGAGCCTCCGAAGGTGGGCCTGGCCGGGCCGGGCGGTCACTGGCGAAGTCGCGGATGTGTGCGCGAGTGTTTCCGTGGCTCTGCCACTCTGTGGCCAGATGGAAACCCGTCGGTGTTTTAGTGGGTCGGAGCCCCACATACCCCTGCGTCGGCCCCGTGGCGGAGGGCACCCGTTTTGTATACGAAGGTCGCTACGCATGTTTATGGGCGATTGTAATCACTTATCGTCAGGTGTGCATGTTCGATTATTATTTTAATTTTATGCATAATTTACGACCAAAGGTATTACTTTTAATAAATAACGTTAAAGTTTTTACCAGCTAATCTATTTTTTTAGCTTAAAACATTATAAGTTGTTATGTTTTCGATTGCAAATTGTTTAGGTACATCTAAAAAAATGAATTAAGCCGGTTAAACTTCAAAGTTTGTTTTACTAAACGAAAGCACTGACTAGCAAACAAATGTAAAGTAACAAAGTACCAGAAGGTTACAATTGCGTCTCTGTCATCGGCCACTATTGCATAAATACACACACAATGGAAGCATACGAGCCCAGTGGCCACTTCAGTCCGCCAGCGAGCACGGAGCCCATCGGTACCCAAATGCGGTATTCATACCCTTTGTGTAATTTCAAATAGGTTTTCAATTGGTTCTGTACGAAAATTTTCATGTAACTGGATTGGAGCTTTCATCTGAAATGTTTTTACTATAAGCCAGCAAGCGATTGACGATAAACTAGTTTAAAAAAATATGTATTAAAAATGTGCTTGAAGAAACAGATAACCTTTACGTCAGGTTATCTGTTTCTTCAAGCACATTTTAGTAACGTTAATCCCTTACATTGTGGTGAACCCCCGGTCTATTTAGATATAGCACCAAAAGATACGTTTATAAAGAAAACTTCTTCCTTAGTTTACATTTCTTTGGCTGTATTGAAAAGCTACCATTTTTTAATGCTTATCGTATATCTTTGGCAGTGCAACAACTACCTTCAATATGCAGCGATGGCGTCCAAACGTCAAATGGATGAAACGTTGCTCTTTCGAGCTCGCGTGAAAAATGTATCTGTGAGTGTCCCTTTGTGAATTTGGATAGAAGCGCTGGAATGCAGATCTTTGCAGATCCAGTTTAGTTCGAGCCTGCAGACCATCTCACCATTAATACGAGTGCGCTACTCAGATATTCCTCCATACAAATTGGGGAGGATTTTTATTCTACTATTCACTATGTACCGGGTATACGTATTTGATTGACAATATTTTGAACCAGTTGTTTAGCTCGTGATCACGACTAAACCCAAAAGTTAATCAAAAATCTTTAATCGTACATATTTTGTATATAATTAGTTATAAGTAATTGGTATATATAAATACAAATATGTTTTTGGTAATTAACTTCTCGATACAAGCGTAAGTAGATTCTTCATAATAATCCCTAACCAAAATATTTTAGACGGATATATTTTCACTATCAAAAATCTTCCGTCTCATTTAAGGGAAATATCCCGTTTATTATGGAAATTAAACTCAAGTGGAAAGTAACATTACAGTACAAATGTTTCTTTAATATTCATAAATCTACTAAACAAGTTAATTTTTCAACGAAACAAACTCTCAAACCCAAAAAGAATGAGCCGATGTTCAACGCAGCGCTAAGTGGGGATAATTAAGACGAAACCTAACTACCCTCCGGAGCGCTAAATAGAAGGAAAATAAAACTCCAGCTCCCTAACAAGCCTCGGACGTGTTCTGCGTAGCAAGGTCCTAGTCAACCTTTCATATCATGAGGACGCGAAATCAAAGCTATTTCAAACTTTATTTCTCTTGTAATAAAGACCATTCGACGTTTCTTCGTGATTTCAAATATATAAAGGGATACAACGTATAAAGGCGCGGCGTTTAAGCAATTATCAGCTTTATGGATTATATTATAAGGATCACGTAACGGGTCTTAGTGATTTAAAACTGGCTCGTGAACGTGTTTGGGGCAGTAAGACGATAGTAACGGATATGGTATCTTTTTGAAATTTCCACTCCTTTATTTTCCATCGTTCAGACATGTAACGTTTGAACATGTACTGAATTTCAAAAGCAATTTATACACTTTGAAGAAATTGTTTGTTGTTGTAAAATATTATTACTTGTTTTTATTGATATATTTGTATGTGTAAAGATTTTTAAGACGTGAGATGCAGTAAACACTCAAATAAATATTAATTACCAATTTTAGTCAATGTTAATCAAATTTACAATGCAATAACGTTTTGGTGTATTTATATGTAATACTATTCCAATAATTAATGTGGACTTACTTTAATTTCAGATGTCTCATGCTATTTTGGCTGTTAGATATACATAGTTTGAATATAAAGTCTAAAATAAAACTGATTTAAAAAATGTTAAGGACTAGGTATTTTGGACAAAATCTGTTGTATTTGACACCAGGTTTAATTAACTCAAACACCGTTTCGGAAAACGAAAGCCATTATTGGGTATATGATTGTGGCAGCCGACGAGTTGATGTAGCCTACCACAGCTCGTTTTGAAATTTTGATTTTATTCTTCAGAAACACTACCTTTTTCTGCCCTATCATGAATACCATGTTAAACATTACCGTTCAAGTCTTAACGTAGAAGCCGTGGAAATTTAAATAAAACCATGCAACATAGACTGAAAGTTGAAAATGTTAGATATTCCTATTTATTTTGACGGTAATTAATTTAATATAAATCTACCTAGTGTTAAGTACGTATTTTGTACCGCTTTGTTGAATGTTCCTTCAAGTTGACCCTAATTGCGTTGCCACTTCTGAGGACTAAGACTTACACTTCGTGTCTAATTGTAGACCGCAACCAATACTTTCCAAACTAAGAATAAAATTTGCTTTTCAGCAGATTACGAGGGCAACTATGGTACCTCGCCAATCGAACTACAGTTCTATTCCCTTTCAAATGCACATCATCTTATGTTATTTAGTTCAAAAATATAAAAGAAATGTCAATGAGGCGTGTAATTAAAAGAACCTTAATACACCCTCACGAGGGATCATTACATGAAAACGATGATACAGCGTTTCGAACACTCGGCTGCTTCGAACGTTTATGGGGCCCTTAATGACGTAGACTGACGTCGACAGATTAATATGGCCGTAGTCGACCAAACAACGAAATATCCAACAGTAACTAATCTTGTGAAGTAACTCTTGTATTCGGGCGGGGAGGTGCATTTGTCGACAATACTTGTAGGCGAGGCGATCATCTATCTTCAGGAGTAGCAACGCATTTCTATACGAGGTCAGGTAGGACTTCAGTCTTGTTCGAGATTATACATATGTGGATGTCCATGCGCTGAAGCGACTACTTACTTATCTGTTGGCCTCTATGCTAATTTGTTAACGACAACGACAAAAAATTCAAGACGAGCGAATATTTTGCCGGATTTTCCCAGTTGAGACCGCACTCCGAACTGGCTACGAGTAGGTTAGAAAAGATTGTAACTGACATTTTACAAGTGCTCTCGCAGGTCTGTACAAAATAGCAATATTTGACTTGATTTGATTTGACACCATTAGCTATTTTAAAACCTTAAAAAGGCCCAGATATCAAAAACAAATGTGATTCTAAATAATAACATACAATTACATTCGTATATCGATATCGATATCTCTTAGCTGTATAGCAATAGTGTAGTGCTACTATGTGCTACTTTGAAGAACGTAAGAAAGTAGATTATTTTTAAGGCGTTAAACTAACAGTTTGATCAAAGTATTGGTTATAAATATTTACGCAATTTTGTTGTTGACATGTGCTAGTTTCATCATGTAAATGTGCTAGTTTCCTCCCACCACCGCTGTTTCGCCGTGACCACGAGCCATGCAACTGGTTCGAAATATCGACAATTAAAAACACTGAATTTTGGAATAATTCACTACAGTGAATTTTGCAAGATTCACCAGAGTGAATTTTGTGAGAATTTGCTGGAGTGATTTTTTAATACCACATAAAATAGGCATAAAATAAGTCTGATTTCGTAATATCAACCCATGTACTAGCGAAGCTGAGGGCATTAACTAGCACTTAACAAATCTTCATTTTACAAATATAAATTTTATTAGAATCGCAAATCTAAATTCATTGTATCCAACGCACTCTAATCAAAGTAAGAGCTAAACACAAATCTATTGGGTGAGAAGTACGCGCCAAATGTATTCACCCCCACCTGGCTAGTTTCCGCCACCCGCCCCGCTCGCAAGTCAAATGCAAAATGTCTTTCGTACGCTCTCTCATTGGGAACTAGTTTAGTAAGGAAATTTATAACTAAAGTAAGCTTACCAGAACTTATTTAAATTGTCGTTAAAGTTCAAGTTTAGTTCAACAAACTCATTCTTATGAGGTGAGAGTTACTTACATGCACTTTATTTTACCTAATGGAATTCTGAAGTTTTAGTGTAAGTATTATACATATATTGGCTTTTATTAACAGCAGTAATGAATTAACCTGAATACCTTAAAACTAATAATATTAAAATCCAACTGTAAGCAATCTATAGGAAGACAACACACATGGTGACAAGAATGTTGGCCGCATTCCCGCACTGAATAGCAGTCGCAATTCTCTGCGCGACAATTGAACCAGATTCTTATCAGTATGATTTGAGTAATAAACAGGAAACAGTATTGAAATTATAGGCTATTTATAATGACTATGCAGCCTTTTTATGACACACCATTATAGTAGTAAGTCTTGAAGGACAATACATTCTCTAACTTTACTACGTGTATAGCCTAAGCTGCACACATACAAACACTAACTATTAAACTTTAAGGTACCAAGATTACAAAATCATACCGGGGAGAGCATAGAATTAATTTGTAAGTTACGTGCCGCGTAACTTCCGGCCCGTAATTCTGTTGGCCGTAATCCTGTGCCCGTAATCTCGCGGCCGCAATCGTCCTGCATCGCCGTAGTCCCGGCTTACGCGATCCCTCCGATCCCGGGCCAGTAATCTCACAAATTACACTCACGTGCCCAACTCTGTCAGTTTATCATAGCTAACGTATGAATAGTGATTCAATTTGATTACAGGTTTTGTAAGAGTAAATCTCTCTTTTTTATGTAAGAAGAGTAGCAAATGAACATGCAAACCACCTGATGTTAAGTAGTCGCAGCTCATAAACATCCACGTACAACCACAAACACGACCGAAATTCCACCTGAGCTCGAACGTAAATACGTTGCTACTCCTGACGACTAAAATGGTCGCCTTGTTTCAAAGTGTGGCCGACAACCGCACATCTCCAACCGAAACACAAGTAGTGAGCAGCCCATGGACAACCATCTACATCCGAAAAAATACATAATTTTGTTTGTAGGTCATCAACACGCTATTAGATGACATATTCAAAGGTGGAAGAACTATAGTTCGACCAGGGAGATACCACCGCAACCCTCATAATACGTCGTAAAGCACTACTTGTGTTTCGGTTGGAGAGATGCGGTTGCTTACTCTTTGAAGCTAAGCTACTATCTTAGTCTTCAGGAGTAGCAACGTATCTAAGTTGGAGCTCAGATAGGATTTCAGTCAGTTTGTGGTTGTATGACGTGCATTAAGACACGCGTTATTTTATCAACTTCATGAAGTGTATTCATGTAGCTCTACACATAAGTTTAGTTTTGTGAATCATACAAAACTAATTTTAATCTTTTACATTTTGGAATATTTAAGATCGATCTTCATTTTAACACAGATTTCCTAAAGATCCTAAAAACCTAATCATGCCTAAAGAACATATTGTACAAAAAATTGTTCGATATGTTCTTTAGGTATTCTGTAAAATAGAAACTAGAAATCTAATTTCGGTGAAGTGATAAATCGCACTTTGAACGCGAGTGTTCTTGTTTACAATTTGAAATCTTTCGTACACGTTGGTATATCCCCTTATGATACTGTTAATCTTTAAAACAATGCTAATGTCTAAAACTATAGCAGAATGTTACTGGCACAATCGTACTGTCAACTTTTATAGAACTTGCAAATTTTCTCTCGAGAATAAATCGATCTTACAGAAGAACGTTACTGGTAGGCACTCATTATTGGACGCGACCATCTTTATCCTCAAGAGTAGGAACGCGTCCGCGCCCATCCTTAAATAGAACTTCTGTTCTATTTGATATTGGACTTGGTTGTCCATGGGCTGCAGTGACCACTCAGCCTCAGGTGGCCTGCATGCCCGTTTTTTACTTTTTCATAATAAAAAAAGGCACCAATAGTGTATGTTCTTATTTCTCTACTAGACCATAGCCTCTTTGGCCGAGGGAAGCGAGTTATCGAATTAAAACTTAAGTGTCTAATGGGCCACGGTACTGGCGCGCCATCTCATCCAATTTTCTTTGCTCTTCCTCGTTGGATTCTAAATTCTCGTGCAGTATTCGAGCTGGCAGCAAAGGTCAGATGTCAGATAGACTTTATACTTCAAGAAAGGATCGCTAAAATGTATCTAAAAAAAGTTATGTCAAAAACAACGCCCGATATGAAACTTTGGCATTGACAGTTAATCAAATATGTCATAAAAAGAAACAGTAATTAATTAATTATTAATTGTGGAGTAAATAATTATTTACAACTATAATAACAATAACAAATATAACACGGAATTCCTTAACAGTAATTTTAATAAAAGCCATTTATCCATTCATTCTTAACCTTTACACGTCCAGTACTGGACATAGGCCTCCCCCAGATGCCGTCACTCTGACCGGATTCAGCAGTCACTCGCTATTCTTATCAGGTCGTTGGTCCACCTTGTTGGGGGACGCCCAGTGCTCCTTTTGCTTAGACGTGGTCGTCACTCGAGGAACTTTCAGCCCCATCAGTTGTCCGCCCTTTTTTATGTGAGAAGAGTAACAAACGAGCATGCAAACCACCTGCCGTTAAGTAGTCGCAACCCATAGACATCCACGTACAACCACAAACACGACCGAAATCCTATCTGAACTCGAACGTAGATACGTTGCTACTCCT
>DWON01003202.1:0-18531 GCA_018251015.1 Phocides pigmalion okeechobee
AGAAGCCTGTACCTGTTTGTAACTTCTGACCTATCTACTAATGGGTCAGTGTTCTATTAAGCATACGATGTGATATGTACCCATGTCTAAAGTTATATTTCTTTGGTGTAATATTTTAAATAATTTCAGTACATATGAGCCGATCTTAGTCCTCAGGAGTCAAGGTGTGATTGACTTCAAGTGGAAATCTTGTTCTTTGTGACGTCGTTTAACACTTGAACTGCAACGCTCATGTATTAGATTGAGTCAGGATTGCGGGAGGCGGCACTAGATTAGAGCTTATTAGTGTAGACTGAAGCTGAAGTCGACAATTCGCTGAAATATTGTATTTTTTAGTGTCAGTATATCATCTACGAATATACAGACGTAATGTCCCCAGACTTGTAGCGTCGACGTAAACAACACATCCGTACAGATTTGTACGTACAACACAGGTGTGTACAGCCGCAAGCGCGTTGTGCTGAGTAATACACAGATGTACTCTTGTGGAAAGTTTTAAAACTCTCTAGTTTTCATCAACGCGCCGAAAGAAGTATAACTTTGTCAGTAGTATTAATTGAGTTCAGCCAAAAGTTGATTTATAAGCGGCTTCTACATATTTCCTATATTCTAAAGATCAAGTTTTTTTTATACAATTCTAGAAATTTGAATCGCTGAATATCATTGAATTTGTATTTTTATTTTAAATATTGATATGTTTTATTTTTCAGACTAATTTTTAGGCCCGTAGTGTCCAACGCAAAATGTCCATTGGTCGCAAAAGATATATTAAATTTGCAATGTGACCAATGCACAGCAAGTTAACACGCAAAGTATCCAACGTGGTCAATTTATAATGGATATTTTACTTGACCAATCTGTCTTTACAATTGGACTATTGGACAAATTGCGAATGGGACATGTGCCTAAACCCTTTTTTGAATGTTTGTGTTTTCACGCAGACGAAGTAACTCAATAGACCTTCACACGTTATACATGTAACGGGTACTCACGATTAACTTCTCTAATTGTCTATATTTGAAATCACTTGCACGGCTGTGGTCACGGCTATAATGCGGTGGTGGGGAGACACTGTTACCAGCTCCTAGTGGCTTAATTACCACCAGAACCACGAGGAGCTGTCGATAGTGTTTACCCGTTGCAGTATAGCCGTGACCACGGCCCATGCTACAGGTTCATATTATCGGCAATTATAAAGCGTTAATCGTAAGTAGCCGTTATATGGAAAAATGTATACATTCCCCAATGATATTAATCGTCTAAAATTCTGAACTGTCACACCAGTTCCGGGATCATTGGTTTTTTTTTTACACTGATCGCGGCGCTCATGTTACATCGAGTCAGGGTTGCGGGAGGCGACACTAAACTGGAGTTCTTTTCTCTAGACTGGAAATGCGCCGACAATTCACGGAAATATTGTATTTTTTAGCATCGGTGTCCACACAGCAATTGTGTTCGCCCGTATTCCATACACACTTGTACGTACACAGCTTACCTACAAGTGTGCATGGAAGCACGTACACGTCGCAGGAAACATGTTAATACAGTGCAACCTCGATATAACAAATCGCAAGGGGCACAAGTAAATATTCGTTATATCAAGTATTTCGTTAAGTTGAGGTTTGTTATTGAAGAAGGTTGGTCTAAAATTTGTTATAAAGAGGTAAATAGTTTTATTCGCGAAAGACTGAATCACATATTTTGGGATCAAGGGTCATATATTGGTGGGAACGTTATGTAGAGGTTTTGAGTTGACAAAATTCTTTAATTAGAAGTATTTACACTTTTTGATAGTTGAAAATTCGTTATAAAGAGGTTGTTCGCAAAAATGTTCGTAATGTAAAGGGATATTTTACATTGACTCTTATGGACAATTCGAGGGGATTACAAAGAATTTGTTAAATCGAGGAAATCGTTATATTGAGGTACGTTATATTAAGGTTGCACTGTATTGTAGCTAGTGTATATAACGACTTTTTTAAACAGATGTGTGACGATTTTTTTATTACAAATTAAATTAATTGGCAGTCTATTTGATTACTTCGTCTACGTGCACTGTTTGTCGCGTGCCGTGCGTCGGCAGGAGGAAATGTGATAATTATTTAGTTTTATTTTTAGCGAGAACTTGATGAGTATAAGATAAGATATATTTATTATACAGGGATATTATATGATATATGTATATTGTTATGTACAATTATGTACATGTTGCAAAGTACAGATACCGTCAAATGTTTGTTGCGCCTAAAATGGAAGCCACTTTGGTACCATTGTTCACTAAAAGACAGAGTTCTCTCAGAGTATTCTTTTCGGATTCTTGATATTTTTCTCGAATTTTTGAGATGGTGTACAAATACCTAGCCAAGATTGAAACATCTCTTTTTGAACTAAAAATGGGGGCGTTTATTTAACTTTTGACACATACTTGGTTTGATGTTATCTGTATTTTTCTATGTATTTATAAAGTAATGTGGATTTACATTTTGCCGCGAAGCCTTTTTTCTATTGTATAGAAGGGCGGTGAATGACGTAAAATAGCATTTCAAAAACTGTTTATTTGCACCTTTAGAATGATAAAGACTAGAGATTTTTTGAAGGTTGAAGGTGGGAGACCTACAGTTCGACCGGGGAGGTACAACGGCCGCCCTCATAATCCGCCGTAATGCATTACTTGTGTCTCGGTTGGAGAGGTGCGGTAGCTGGCTACACTTTCAAGTTCGGACCATCTTAGTCCTCAGGAGTAGCAACGTATCTACGTTCGAGCTCAGATAGGAGTTCGGTCGCGTTTGAGGTTGTACGTATGGGCGGCGACTACTGAACAACAGGTGGTTTGTATGCTCAATTACTGCTCTTCTCGCATAAAAACATAGCCAAATTCTAGTTTGACCACCTCCACCTTCAAAATCCGCCGTAAAGGAGTATTTTTAAGTTGGAGATGTGATTGCGAGTTATACTTAAAAACGGCGACCATCTAAGACCTTAAGAGAAGAATGACAAATAAGTAAATAAAGTTACACATAAGGCCGAATGCCGAATAGAGACCGAATATTCGATACATCTCCACAAAAAACCTAACAAACAAAACCAAGTTTTTGAGATATGTGAAATAATTATTTTCCCATATAGATATTATGCTACAGACAGACATTTTTCATGTATATTTATGAAAAAAAATATTACTACGTATATTTTATATATCTTATAAATTTGAAGAAAAAATATAATTAACAAATCTATCCCAAAATTCATTATATGTCTCTATTATCCTAAAGTTGCGATATATTAAGTCTTTTTTATATATTTATTATTTATTTATATACTATGAAGTATCACTATGAACATACATATTAATATAATGATATATTTTGATCTCTGATAGTATATATTTAATTTTATTCACTAACATATATGGAGATAGAAAAATCTGGTTCTCCACTCAAGGAGAATCACGAGTCATGAGATCCGTTGGTACATAGACCTCATGAGTAGCTACGCATGTGTTTTATTTCCATTTAACACTTCGACTGCGGAGCTCATGTACATCGAGTCATGATTTCGGGAGGCGACACTAAACTAGAGTTCTTTTCTATAGGCTGGAGATACGCCGACAATTGTATTTTTTAGCATCAGTGTAGCATCCACGAATACACAGACGTAATGTCCGTCCCCGGTCTTGTAACACCGACGTAAATACAGTACTTCTGTACGCCCCATACAGATGTGTAAGTACACGATAGGTGTATATAAGCCGCAAACGCGTTGCGTCGCGCATTACACGACATTGTTGTACGCCGCAGGGAAAGTGTTAGACGTTTCGATCGGGAAGGTACCATCAACAACCTCATAATCCGTAATCCAGCTTGTTTCGGTTGGAGAAGTGCGGTTGCCACACGTACAAGCGTCTACCGTGACAGTACAGCGGCAACGCTTCGTACGAGCTAAAAAGACTTCAGTCCTGTCTGAGGTTGTATGCAGCGACTGCTTTACATCAGTTGAACTGGGAGTGACCTTGCTACTCTTATTTAATAAAAGGTGGAACTCGTGTCAACAGCCGGATATAATAACCAGAATTCAAATAACCAGATGTAACCAGTTGTAACCGGATGTAACCAGTTATAACCGCATGTTCGTTTGCTATTACAGTTAAAATATATAAATATTTTATTTGTTCTCAACAATCTTATACATATTGTGTTCTCAGTAGAATTTAAGACAATTTTATTATGTAATGGTATTTGTTAGATATTATTATTATGTATACATATTAAAATGATGTTGTATCGAGGTTTTTGAAACAAACGCATTTCTAGTTATTAGATAATAATGTGATAAGTGTATAATTAATAATTGTGTATTTATAATCAATATTGTATCTGTAAGTAGATAGTGAAGAGAAATCATGTGAAATCTGACAATTTCATATATATTTCTATATCATATCAGTTTCTGTTCGCTAGTTTGTTCAACTGGGCTTAAATTTTCATGTTTTTCTAGTATTTTTAACAGTTACATACTCACACCACTTTCTTTATTTGTATTAATGCAAATAAAAGTATTTACACTTAAGACTGACTGCGTATATATATTACATCGAGTCCACGTTGTGGAAGGCAGACTAAACTGAAGTCGTTTTCTTTACACTGGAGATGCGCCGACAATTCACAGAAATGTTGTATGTATTAGCATTCGTATAAAATTTGAATACACAGCCTTTGTGTCCGCTCACAGTTTTGGTGCGCAGACGCAAACACAACACTTGTGTTCGCTCGTAGTCCATACAGAGGTGTGTACGAGCCGCAAGTGCGTTGCGCCGCGCAATACACAGTAACATTGTACACTGCAAGGAAAGTGTTAAGGCGTACAAAAACGCCGCAGAGAAGTTGTTAACTGAAATAATGACCAAATATGACCAATTTTTGTCATTTATAATATAAAAATAGAGGAAATCATACCACCATATCATTACGTGGAGATTTTACCAATATGTAAAACTTGTTCGACAGGGGAGATACCACTTCAATTCTTCGGTTTTCTGTGGTAAGGTGGTACCATAACACTTTCCCTGCGGCTACAACACTGCTGTGTAATTCTGGGCGCGACGCGTTTGCGGCTCCTAAACAACCGTGTCGTAGCGACAAATTTGTGTGGATTACGGGCGAACAAAAGTGCTGTTTTTACGTCGGCGCTGCACGACTGGGTGTGGACATTATGTCTGTGTATTCGTAGATGATACACAGATGCTAAAACATACAATATTTCAGTGATTTGTCGGCGTATCTTCAGTCTAATCAAATAAGCTCCGACTTAGGGCCGCCTCCCGCAATACTGACCCGACCATATATATCCGCGCCGCAGTCAGTGATAAAACGCGAAGATTGGATTTCAGTGGTAAGGTGGTACGTTAAGTCTACATATGATGAGACAACTGATCACCAGTAATCATCTTATTATTTGTACAGAACAGTTATAAATAGGAATATGTATGAATTTGTATGTAATATGTATGTAACGGCCGCGGAAATGGCGAGCGGCGTGTACAGATGGCGGATGGTCGAGAACATTCCATGTTGGTAGACAATAATGTCGGTTTGGCGGTGCGTCGGCGGACGTAAAAATAAACGATGTTTTCATTATTATTGTTTTATTCTTAGCTTAACGCTTTCCATGTGGCGCGGATTTATATGATCGGGTCAGTATTGCTAAAAATTCAATATTTCAGTTGATTCATTTGTCGGCGTATCTCCAATCTAATAAAATAAGCTCCAGTTTAGGCCGCCTCACGGAAAATTGACCCGATCACATATATCCGCGCCGTAGTCAGTGTTAATTCGAATGCAGTATATCCTTAGCGGGAGTGGTGATAGCCAGTCCACTGAACCGAGCCCGCAGTCCGTCCCGCTTGGGCGAGCAGGCCATCGGCCCTACGAAGCTTGTCTCGGCCGCCGGGAAGGGGCACAGCCTCAGCAACTCCCAGCGGACGTTGTCAACGGAGTTCTTGACGCAGACCACCTCGCGAAGTCTGGTCACGCGAAGCCAGAATTTTCGTGGGTTACCATTGAATATACCTGTAATTAAGATTTTTTTTTACCTGATGTTAAGTAGTCGCAGCCCATAGAGATAGTACAACCACAAACACGAATGAAAACCTATGGAGCTCGAACGTAGATACTTTGCTACTCCTGAGGACTAAGATGGTGGCCTCGCTTCAAAGTGTAGCGGGCAACCGAAACAGAAGTAATGCTATGGCGGATTATGAGGGCGGCGGTCAAACTATAGTCCTCTCAGCATTCCCACCGTGTTTTCATTCTACTTAAGCGCGTTGCGCGTGCAATACACAGCGATGTTGTACGGCGCAGTGAAAGTATTTAGTGATGCCGCTCGACAGGTTACTATTGCCACACTATCGATAGATAGATAGACTATCGATAGTATTGATATTTTCGATACTATGATAGTTCTATCGATATTCTAACTGATTTTTGAGGTCAACTATCGATAGCGTAACTATCGATAGTTCGGCATCACTAGAAGTATTAAATTGATATAACTTTTTATTTATGCTTATTGTAACACATTATTAGTGAAAACTGCACTGAAATCGATTAAGCTAAGATTATGAGCCAGATGAAAATGTTAACTACAAAAGTTAAGTTGTATTTTATTAATAAAGACCCCTAATAATTGTTTTTCTCATATATTTTTCAGATAGGGATCAGTTACAATTTTACTATTCGTATAGATAAGCATATTGTTTTACAGTTAAACAAGAGTAGAATACTTACCAGTACTCCAATCTGAGAGCTCATTGGTGAGGACACAGCTGATCATTGGTTGTCCATCATTGTACTCGATACCAGCTTTCAGCCAGTGTTTTTCATCTAAATATATCATAAGACCCGCTTGGTCGTATAATGTGTTGAAATCCGCCTCGACACAAATCTATTATCAAAAACAAATTTGTTTGAAATAATGTTATATCGTGTCTAATGATATCTTTTATATAACAATCAATATAACAAGCAATTTTTAATTTATTTAATATTTGCATATGGTCCAAAACAAAAGAATTAGGTATTTAGCTAAATTTTGCAAGAAAAACACAATATTTATAAATACATTTTTATAATAACAAGTTTTTGAAAAAGAAAAGTACAGACGAATTCAAATAACTATAAATATTTGTGTTTTAGAAAATAAATACGTGGAAATTATTATAATAATAACCTTTCTCCTTTTTAAAAGATAAATAAATTAAGAATTCTTACCTGAAATGTAAACTCGTCTTTTAATTCCAGTCCGTACACATGGCCAGAATTATAATGAAAATCGTAATACGTTTTTTGCCAGAAATCTGACAATTTTGTTGTTAATTCTAAATTATCTTTTGAAACATGAAATTTCTGCGGCTCATTAAGCCATTTAAAGTTATCAAATGTTATATTACTAAAATTACACGCTTCCATTTTTTGATATGTGTACCTAGGTACTAGCAAAACTATCATAAATTATCTTTTGCGATAATAATAAATATAAGGATTGACATTGAGAACGTACATACACGTACGTATAATTATAATAATAAGTACATAGATATGCTTGTATTAACATTTTACTATGACTATTGGAAAAACTATATAAATAGCTTAGTAATTTTTGAACTTAAAACTAACTCTACCCTCAAAACCAAACTCTAAATCCTATATATAGGGTTGCCGATTAACTCTCTTTAGAATGAAAAGCAATATAAACGAGGCAAGCCTCATTTTTCACTTTAATATAAAATATAACAATTTCATTGATTTTTCTAGACTGCCTGTAATTTATGCACCATTCTATGTTTATATATAAAAGTTATTTGTTGAAATTTGGGGTCATAAAGTCAAAGTACTAACGTCATTAATTATCTGTTTCGGATGTGACCATAGAGAAAGTAAAATAATATAATTTAACACATATCTGTTATTTTAAGAATCTGTGTGAATATTTGGGCAACTTTTTATCGTGTTTTGCTCATGCTCATTCGCATTGCCATTTGTTTAGTTTGTTGATTTTATTTAGGCACATGTGACCAATAACGGAATCCGGTTTAAGGCGACTGATCGTTTATCCTTAATTTTGTTACAAAGAGTGAAATTTCCAAAATGGTTGTCGTATCTTCGACTTTCGCAGCGCCGGCTGAGGGTATAATTTTACAGACTCCACAAACAAAACTGCTTGTAAACGACCAGGAGTTGGGAACAGCAACATTGTACATCACAGAAAAGTAAGTTAAACGTTTTTATACGTTGCAAATAGCGATTTGTGGCACATGTATGACAATTTCTTTGTTTGTAGCAATGTTGTTTGGGGTGGTGGAGTCGCGGCCACCGGCGGGCCCTCCTCCACTATATCACTGCTGTACCCCAGCATATCGCTCCACGCAATCCAGAGAGAACCGTCACCCGCTTTATACATGGTCCTCAATTATGAATTAAAGTAAGTGTCGATTTATTCCAAATAATATTACGAAAATTAAAGTGATCTCGCCTTTCCTAATTACGCAAATTCCGTCATTTGTTTCTCAGTTTTTCAAATTACTATAACTTATATTGGATTTAATACAAATTTTATCAATAATTGATATCAAAACTTGTGTTATGTAGTTTTCATATCATAATAAAAATGATTTTTTTACATAAATAAATTGTGTATATAATATAGGTAGCCATTATTAGTACTGTTATGATTGTGTTGAACGCAGCCTACCAGAGCTGATTCCAGAATCGGGAGGGGGAGATGCAAATGAAGATGAAGATGACGATTTTGACGCCGATGATCACCCAATTACACAACTTAGGTAAAGAAAACTTTTGTATAGCATATGATTATCAACTGAGCAATTTAACGGTGGGAGAAGTGTTGTTGCCAGCTACACTTTGAAGCGAGGCCACCATCTTAGTCCTCAAGAGTAGCAATGTATCTATGTTCAAGCTTAGATAGGATTTCAGTCATGTTTGTGATTATACTTGGATGTCTACGGGCTGCGACTACTTAACATCAGGTGGTGTATGCTAGTTTGCTACTCTTTTCACATAAAAAAAAATCTGTACACTATTAATAATGCTATTTATTCACATTTGTAATGTTTTCGTATTAGTAATATCATCGTGCAAACTACAAAATGATTTTCCAAGTAAATTTGTCAGTTAACATTATTTTGGTATAAAGACATTAAATGTGTTTACCACTGTTGCTGCGGTGAAGCGTCACTGACATTGACTGCATTTTTATTTTACAAAAGCAAGCGACAAGGGCAATTTTACGATCTAAAATGTGGTTTAAATTTAAAAAACTTAAATTATATTATCTTTTTCAGGTTTATCCCACAGAATGAAGGTGATCTCCAAATGATGTACTCCGCTATGAGCCAAGGTCAGGCTTTGCACCCAGACCCAGCAGATGAGGTTGATGACGATCCTTACATGGATGGAGAGGAGTTTGAAGAAGGTTTGCTTTGTCTCATCTTTAACGTTATACATTTAGTTTTATAGGTAGTACACAAAATATACAAGTTTTACCATCGTCATAATCTGCTGGTACCATTTTGATTAGGATTGTCAAGTTTTCTTACATGCAAGGGGACCATCTATGTTCTCAAGAAGAACGACACATTTATACAACTTGCAATAGGTGTGTAGCCTACTTATTACTACTTTTTATCTCTTGTCGAATAGTGGAAAATCACCACAGATGTCAATCCTGTTTATGGTTGGATGTAGAAGTCCATGAGTTGCAGATAATAATTAATTTCAGATGATCTTTGTGAATTTTTGGTACTTTAATAAAACAGCTGTGTGAAAAAACACAAAGTAACACAATAGTTCAGTTCCCACAGTTAGTGATCAGCGCAATGAAGAGACAACAAAGCAATTCTATATGGAACAGGATCCTCCTGAAGTTAATAATTTTAAAGGGTGGTAGAGCCATTATAGCTCGCCCGGGACGGCACCACCGTCAGCCTCATAACCTGCCGTAAGGCAACATGTTATTCATGTATTGCGTTTCGGTTGGGGAGGTGTGGTTGCCGGATAAACATTATTGGAGGCGACCATCTTAGTCCTCAAGACTTCTCATTAGCGTCCATCCTTAAATAGAACTCCTGTTCTATTTGAGATTGGATGTGGTTGTCCATGGGCTGCAGTGACCACTAACACCATGTGGCTTGCATGCTCGTTTCTTACTCTTTCACAATAAAAAAAAAATAATAATAATAACGCATGAGCAGTTACTACCGAAGACTACTCTGAAATGTCGTAAATGTATTACATTATCTGTCAAAAACGGCAGCACTGTTGCTATATGGCAAATGAAAGTGAAAGAATAAGTACTTTCCATAAATTATTGTTAATTATTGATTGTTAGCAGGCGATGACGAGTTTGAGGATGCAGAAGAAAGTAATGGCACAGCGGAAGAGGCAGCTGCTCGTCTCCGCCAGATGCGGCTTGAAAATTCTAATGGGGTGCACTATGAAGGTACTTCATTTTATTGTTTATAAAATACAAATAGGAAATGAGCATAGAGTACATAATATTATGTGGTCACTATACATGAGGGTGGCGGAGTCCTAAGGGCTATGAATGTCCTATTGCTACTTAACTTTATACCTTTTAAATTAATCATTTTTAACTTGTTATAAAGCGGTATGCACGTGGCCAGAGCTAAGTGATTTTCGTTAAAGATAACACTTTCCCTGCTGTGTACAACACTGGTATGTATTAATTGGTGCAACGCGCTTGCAGCTTGTACAAACCTGGCACAACAAGACTGAAGGCAGATATTGTCTGTTTAGTCATGGAAGCTACACTGATGCTAAAAAATATTTGTCGGCGCATGTAGTCTAGAGTAAAGAGCTCTTGTTTATTGTCGCCTCCTGAAACGCTGATCTGATGTAATATATGAGCGTCTCAATCAAAGTGTAAATAAAACAGTTTAAGAAAATCCATTTATGTGCGAATAGCTGTTCTCTAATTCCTTATTCTGATAATGGAACCACAGAATTGTATTGAAAAAAGTTTTTTTTTCAGACTGTGAAGATGACATCGGTGAGGAGTGAATTAATAGTTTTAGTTGACTTATGTTAATTTAACAACTGGTTAAGAGTACTTTGAACGCTCGCTTTAAATTTGTTGAGATTGTTGGATTGGAGCGGCCGCTGTTTAGGTATATCTGTGAAATGTGAAAACTAAATTGTATGTTGTTCAATTATTTGCTCGAATTACGTGTTTAAATAATAAATTGTATGTTAATGTACCGTTGATTCTTCTATTTTCAATGTAATGTATGCATTGTACCTATTTGGTAATAAGACTTATGTTTTATACAGTGAAAACCTCTCAGTTAATTTTGTAACTGTTTACATTATTGTCAAAAACCAAATAGAAATATATTTTTCAAACATTTTGTTGGTGCTTTTATTTACATATTTCACATCTATGTACACTAAAATAATTCAGTGTTTGTGCACTACTTTTTTTCTTAATTTTATAATAGTCACCAGGACAGATTGTTGGCTCCATAAACACTTTCTCTGCAGATACAACACTAATTTGGGTGCGACGCGCTTGCCCTACACACCTATGTTGTACCGACAGATTTGTATGGATTACGGACGAACAAAAGTGCTGTGTTTACGTCGGAGCTACAAGAGAGAGGAAACGTCTGTGTATTCATAAATGTTTTACGGATGATAAAAAATACAATCGTTTTGTGAATTGTCGGCATATCTTCAGTCTAGAGAAAAGAACTCCAGTTAGGGCCGCCTCCGCAATCCTGACTCCATCTAATATATGCGCGCTACAGTCAAAGTGTTAACACCCCCTGCGGTGTACAACACTGCTGTGCATTGCGCAGCGCAACGCGCTTACGGCTAGTACACACATGTGTAGTACGTATAAATGGGTATGGACTACGGGCGAAAAGTGTTGTGTTTACTTTGGCGCCATAAGACTAAGCACGGACATAACGTCAACGTATTCGTTGATGATACACAGATGCTAAAAATACAATATTTCAGGAAATTGTCGGCGCGTCTTCAGTCTAGAGAAATAAGCTCCAGTTTATTGCATTCTGTAACGCTGACCCGAACTAATAATAATTGCAGTCAGTGTTAAATGAATACGGTGCTGTTTTCTCTGCTGTCCAGGTGCCTCCTTTCATTATTTCCTCGACATTAGTCTACCAACCCAGCTACTGGTTTTAGAGGCTTTTTAAAAAACAAAACCGGGTTGTATTTTCGGACTTCCATATCTGTTTTTAAGTTTAAGTTCGTTATATTTAGAATTGTGAATATGTTCTTCGGTTATTATATTTTCCCTGTCGCCTACTTGTTTTTTGTTATTAATACTTTTTATGAAATATAGTGACATAGTATTACTTTGTAGTTGAATTTTTATATTCAATAGTTGCCCGTGTATGATTTAGCTACTTGACATATACAGGTATAGCCACATTTTAAAGTTAGCTATCTAGACAATTTAGATAGGATTTACACAACGGTTTATAAAATAACGATATTTTTATTACTCAAAATCTATAATTATTGAACGTCGATAGTTTTATATCGATATTAAAATCATTTTGCATTTGAAATCTTGCATCTTGGGTAATACTTTTATTAAATAAATTTTTGATTGAATGTCTGTGAAATTGATGCATTGCGTTGATCAACTAAAACTAAAAAATGTCGCGAAGACACCAAAATAAAAGCCAGATGTACACTACACTTTTTATTAGGAAAACACAATACATTATACTTCATTTTATTTTAACAATCAAGAAATATAGCGTCGCCTGAAAGAAAACGTACCTTTGTACTTTTTAGAACCATGCACGAAAAAATCTATATATAAAATTAAAATATCCAACAAGTCATCTTAATGATATACGCGGAGACACCGCCGCGACACACTGCACTTAATATTTATATTCAATTATATTTATAGTCATATGAACTAGCAACCTCCATTCTAAGTCACGATTAATGTCGTAATCATATATCAATATTTTCCCCCCCCCCCCCCCCCCGCCCCGGGGGGGGGGGGGGGGGGGGGGGGGGGGGCGCCCGGCCGTGCTCCGCACCAAAAGTTAATACACTCAAAATACTCCTTATAAAGTAAGATTTCCATAGAAAACTCCCTGAAATTTAGTGCTACTACGCATTACAACGTTTTCATAACCGTAATCCGAACGCCCGAAAGTTGATAAAAATAACCATATTATCAATAATGTTACAACCGAAACCACTAAAAATTCTAAGTTACATTAAATTTTACCAAAATTCGGACAATCTCTTTATATTTAGAACGAAGACATTTCGACATGTTGATACCCACACGGGATTTATCGTACTTACCGTAATATATATTATTTTATGTTAAATAAAATATATTTTATATATGAAAATATACGCGTTTTTGGACGCTCGCTTATATTTAAACAAACTTATTATTAAGTCTAATTATTATAGATATTTAACACTACTTAAATAATATTGTATTACTAATAATAAATCATGATTTCGATAGAGTAATCCACAAACAAAGGGAGTTATGTATAATGTTGGTGCAAGAAACTGTTGGAAATAATTAAATAAATAAGAGAGTAGAGCGTAAAATCTGCAACTAAACCATTTAATACAAAATTAACATTTAAAACATATTTGTGCGCTGGACTGAACTGCATTACACTATAAATAATTCACCGACCGTTACTTGAACTCAATCGTTTAGGGGCCATCCATAATTACATCACACTATTTGTGATATTCACTCGGACAAAGGTGGAAGGTAATATTTTACCCCGCAATGGGTAACACCAATTCTCGTCACATTACATTTCGTAATTAATTTATGATAGTTATAAATAAAATGAAATAGTCATCCCGAATCCAATATAACGAAGGACTGTTATAATAAATGATTTCTCCGATGTAGTCAAGTTAACCACCTGCTACTGTCCGTCCATTTCTATTTTCTCAACAACTAAAGTTGGCTTAAAAGGTAAGGATTACTACAAATATAAATAAGTAAGAAACTCAATCCACTTTGGACGAGTGCTCATCCAATTATCTCTATTACGTGACATGTTTGAAAATTATATTATATATTTTTTTGTTTGTCCGTATGTCCTCTATATATTGGACACCTTCATAATAATGGAAAACATTATTAAGACAACGACTTTCGAGTACAATTTCATTATATATATGTATTATAAAACAGATATTTTAAAGTTTTTGAATCATAATCGTAGATGACATATGATGTATGTATGATATATGGTATGTATTTATCTTTAGATGATATAGTTAATAGTATCAGGCGTTACTTTGCGGAAATCCATGCTATTAAGTTGTTGTTGAAACTAATTTGCAACAATCCGCCACCACAACGTATAATGGTATTTACTTATTTCAAGGCATGTACTATGTCTACCCTCCCTCCCGAGCCCATCTTAGAGTCAACTTACCCTGATGATGTTTTGGGGCGAAACACGCGTTGGTACTAAATGTGTAATGGTATATATTTTTAATCACATCACGTCTTCCTATCCTCATAGTGCATGCTTTGAAATATATACCATTGTACATCGTGGTGGCGGATTGTCGCAAAGTGGTTTCAACAACAACTTTAGGTAATAAATAAAAAAAATGTTTTTCAAAATCAAACACAACTTATTATTAATGTGTTTAACATATACATGATAATTAATTATATATGTACTCGTATTTTTAATGTTAATGTTAGATTTTGTAAATATGATATTTTAAGTACCGTAATGTTTAATGTTTAGAATTCAGACTAATTTTAATTTAACACAAAATTTACCATGAATTTTCTTCATCCACGGGCATCTGCGAGTCGGTAGAAGATACCATCAGGCATTAAGTCTGCCCTTCGTAACACCATACTTTGTAAAGATATAGTGAATTAAAAATAAATAAAAATATTCAAATTTAGAAACATTATTATAATTTCAATTATTTTGAAGGTGCTATTTTAGAAATAGGTGTGTGTGTGTGTGTGTGTAGATTTCATTATTAACTGTTCAGTTCCTAAAGACCCAAGATGACTGCCAGCCACGCTAACCTCAGAAAATTTAGATTAAATATGACTTCTCATTTCCTATCGTGTGACAAGTTTTAAACGTTCCACCTTTGTCTTTCCATGAAGTAATCGGACGCACCTAAATCATCTCAGGCGAGTGCCTGTCACAAGCTATCAACACATCGAAATTACGGTTACAATAACAGCACGGACGTACTCGGCGCTTGCAAGACACCGCTTCCAACGACCTATACTTTAGGGAGGAACCACTGAGGTATCACCGATGCCTACATAATTCCGTGAAACAACTCTCGTCTGCACCAAACCGTTTGCGAGCTACATGTCCACGCAAACCATCTTGTCCTTCAAGAGCATTACATAAGAGCATACATAGGACTTCAGTTCTGTTTGTGTTTGGAAGACGTCCATAGGCTGCGGTGACTTAGCATCAGGTTTCCTACATGCTCGTTTGCTACACTTTAAAAAAATAAAAATATTTTGTACCAAGATCTCGCAGACCTACTACAGTATGAAGCCTGCATTTAGGTAAAAATACCTATAGTAAAGTTTAAGGTATTCATTTATTTACATGTTATAGACAAGCATTTGGATGTCACGTTCCAATTCAATTATCAACTTGTTTTTTATAAGTTCATTGAGGTGCAGTACACCACAGCCTCTGATAGTCTGGTCAAATTATTAACTACTCACCGATTTTCTGTTACTTAAGAAAGGCAACATTAAAAAATATACAAAGTGTTGCCTCAATAAGAAACTATTCTATTTTCAAATTTTTTCAATCATAATACTTTTCTTGATGTAAAATTCAGTTAACAGATATTGGATAAGCAGTATCCTTCTGTCAAGTTCACGCACAGTGCATCTGAGACTGTGAAGTTGGCACATAATATATAATCTTTAACCAGACCTTTAGAAGTTTGACCGCAGCGGGACATCACATTTTGTCACCTCACGGGCATATTTTAACCGACATTTACTATAAACAGTTGACAATGAGATATTTAGCCAATGGTTATTATAAACCGCTGATGAGATAAAATCTGTTGTTTCACGGAATTAATATAGACAACGATTGATACAGATTTCTTAGTAGACATGATATTTTGCATGCCTAATTGAACACTGACCCATTAGTAGATAGGTTGCAATCGAGTTACATACAGATACAGGCTTCTGTTGGCGCCATCTACAGCTACCGTTCGGATTAAATTGTATACATTAACAAGTATGATAAGTTCTCATAGCAAGATGTTTTGCGATTTCCCAACAATCGTTTGAGTAGAGTCAGTGTCCCACCAAGCAAGCCACGTGTCACAGCAGGCACCCCCGGGCCGCGGCGGGCATCACGCGGACGTGGTGAGCGCCGTGTCGCTGGGTATGAGCCCGTCCACGCCCTTGGGCTCCACCTTGGTCTCCGGGGTGCCGTTGAGCTCGTCCATGTCGGCGTCCTTGCCGTCCGTGTCCTGGCTGGACGTGTCCATGGTGTCCGGCTTGCTGGGGTCCGCGTCCTCCTTCTCGCTCTCCGTGTGCTCCGTCTCCGTGTCCTTGCCGCTGTGCTCGTCTGTCTTTGTGTCCTCGTCCTCCTTGTCCTGCGGTTTATCTGTTGGCACCAATTGTTTTTATCAGATTTGAGCACAATTTGAATTACTCTTAAAGGTGGGAGAACTATAGTTCTACCGGGGAGGTAGGTACCACCACCGCCCTCATAATCCGCCGTAAAGCATTAGTTGTGTTTCGGTTAGAGAGGTGTGGTTGCCGGGTACACTTTGAGGCGAGGCGTCCATCTTAGTCCTCAGGAGCAGCAACACATCTACGTTCGAGCTCAGATGGGATTAAGGTCATGTCTGTGTTTGTATGTGGATGTCTGGGAGCTGCGCCTACTTAACATCAGGTGGTTAGTATGCTCGTTTGCTGCTCTTATTACATAAATACACTCATATAAACAAAGTAGCACGCCAGCCCTGCTTCGCTCAGGTAATAGAGTTTATATTTAGTTACACTAGTTACAAAAACGAAGAATTAGAGACATCTATTCCGAACAATGACTGAATTACTATATTAAATTTAACTATTTAATTTCTCTCCCAATTTACAAAAAAAACCTTTAACTTATTACGTACCAAAACCTTCCTCAGGGATCACTCTACCTGTTGTTGAAAACTGAGAAAATCCATCCAGTACTTATTGAGTTTATCACGAACAGACAGACAGATGCGACGGGAGACTTTGTTTTATAACATTCAGAGTAATGATCGTTTGGTTAAATACCTGTGTCATCAACATCCATGGCTGCGTCCACCTTGTCCTTACCGTTCACCTTCTGCAAATTAACTTCAAATTAGGTACAATAAAACTAAGTATCAAACTATAACATGCTAAATTTACATAACTATTACATATAACTACAAAAGTAATTAGTCAACAATTACTTGACAACACTCAATTGATTGCAATGTTACATTGACTTCGATGGAAGTAAATTTTTATATATATATTTTTTGTAGTCTGTACTAATGTATATTTTTTTCTTATGTGATAAGAGCAGCAAACGAGCATGCAAACCACCTGATGTCAAGTAGTCGCAGCTCATAGACATCCACGTGCAATCACAAACGGGACCGAAATCCCATCTGAGCTCGAACGTAGATGCGTTGCTACTCCTGAGGACTAAGATGGTCGCCTCGCCTCAAAGTGTAGCCGGCAACCGTACCACTCTAATCGAAACACAAGTAATGCTTTAGGGCAGATTATGAGGTCGGCGGTGGTACTTCCCCAGTCGAACTATAGTTCTCCCACCCTTAGAATATATATATATTCTTCTTATTTAAAGATGTTTCAAAATGTATAGACCTTTGACCAGGTATTTGTACACCATATAAAGAAAAGGAACATATAGTATACATCTGTGTTTTACGAAGCATTTTATTATAATCGACTGGGATTATTGGTACGGAACAACAATTTTTAGTTAGAATGCAACACAATACACTAGAGAAACAATGTGAGAAACGTCATTTTGACAATTGTAGCGACTGACGGAAGACGAACTGGAGCCGATTTAGCTAGAAGAGTCAATATGACAGCTGACAGATAACGGTGACATCAGTTTTGTCCATTCCTGTCTGACTGTCTAAATCAGTTGTTCCGCAATATTGAAAGGTGTAAAAATTATTGATTTAAACTGGTTTTTCATACCGA
Source organism: Phocides pigmalion okeechobee (assembly GCA_018251015.1). Lineage (NCBI taxonomy): Eukaryota > Metazoa > Arthropoda > Insecta > Lepidoptera > Hesperiidae > Phocides > Phocides pigmalion. Next base: position 18,304 of record DWON01003202.1, read on the forward strand.
AAAGTACACGTTATAATTAATTTTGAGTATTTTTTTCGGATTCTTGAGATTATTCTCGATTTTGAGATAGTGTACATGTTATCTAGCCAAGATTGAAACATCTTTAACTCACTTAGCTTTACTTGGGAAAGTTACTTGACATACTTTTAAGTTTAAAGGTGGTAGAGCCGTTAGAGCTCGCCCGGGGCGGTACCACCGCCACTCTCATAACCCGCCGTAAAGCAACAT
>DWON01003203.1:0-18530 GCA_018251015.1 Phocides pigmalion okeechobee
ATAGGCTCCTCTTCATAATCAGACATAGTCGTGGGCGCTAACGTGGGTACTCGAGCGAAATATAAACCACAATTAACAAACTGACAATAACTTTAATTTAAATGAGAACAACTATTAAGTACTCAGCAAGAAACAAACACGTGCGTTGGTATCGGGCGTCTGCCACGACGGACCAAACTCAACTGCTCATCCACTCGGGCACGATCTTCCGCCCGAGCTGCATCCCCACTAACGACGATCGTGTCCAAGCGACAGGAGCGCTTGCGTTTTCGGTAGTGATATTATTAGTTCACGTAACAACTGCTAGATGGCACTGTTTGTTACACCCTGCGCCATCAATCCACGACATATATACAAAGAAGATATTACAATTATATACATTTTCGGATACATATTTACATTATTACTTCTTAATCTATATTAAGGCGGTGTGAATCGATAATTACGTAACGATTAATCCGCCCTACAGGCACGGTTGCATTTACGACATCATAAATCTTTGAAATTCTCAGCTTTTCTGTGCTATAATATGTATATATTATAAATATAAATTTAATTACTCTGTATATTACTAATACCCACAAAAATCCATTACAAAGTTTGAATGGTCTAAGCGTGACAATGAGAAGCGACATCCATATAAAACAAACAAAACTTAAGACCTATCTCATCTCGTACCTATATGAGTTGCTTCTTCCAAGAACTAAGACTAAGTTGCTACTAATGAAGTCGCATCGCTTCTAAGTGAAGCCTCATTTCTCTCTCTCTCTCTCCCTCTCATTTCAACAGAAATACAATAGCTGCTTTACGGCTGATTATAAGCGCGGCGGTGGTACCTCCCCCGTCGGATTATTCGCTGTTTATCTGTCGATAATTTTCTTAAATTTAAATTAAGGTCCTTTTACATTCGTCGTTACAAAAGCCGTCTTAAATACAGTTCGCTTGCATTCATTAAGTCATATTTTTGCGTATAAACGAACGTAAAGTTTGATATTGAAAAAAATGAGTTTAAAGAGTATTTAACTTAAAATGATAGTCAAAAAACGTACTTAAAACTTTGTCTAAATCGACTCCTCCAAAGAATGGGTACCTAACGAATTTGAGGTAATTAATTATGTATATTGGCGCAAGGAAACTTCTGGAATTTTTAATGATGATAAATTTAGGGAAAGAAATGACAGGGAATTTATTATTTTGGGCTTAAGGGTAACGATCAAACTTCGTAGTTTTGTCTTTTTAATGACAAGTTGTGGCTTGTTTAAGTTTAACTACCTCACTTTAAGTTTGACGACAAACTTAGTACCAAAATTTAAGTATGAAATTATACAAAACTGTAGACTAAACTAAGTAGGAGAATTATGTAAGTAACATTTATTTCTATTTAAAACCGGTATAATTGAAGATCTTTAAGGACATATCTTAATCTTCAAAATTATGCCATATTTGATGGTATTTACGAAAGTTTCCATTTCTACTAAAATATTAATTATCCTTCTTCTTCTTTGTCACAATCATGTTTGTCATAATGTTTTATATGAGAAAAGTAAAGCTTCCAGTCCACCTAATGTGAAGATTAACACGGGTCGCCGTTGCCGGAAGCGTCAATAAACTGGAGCACATTTGTTTGAACTGAAGATGCGCCGAAAATTCATTGAAATATTGTATCTTTTTAGCATCTTTGTATCATATACGAATACACATGTAATTAATGTCGGCCCCCAATCTTGTAGCACCGAAGTAAACAGCAATTGTGTTCGCCCGTAATCCACACAGTCAGCTATGTACAACACAGGTGTCGCAAAAGCGTTGCGCCGCGCAGTACACAGTAGTACTGTACGCCGTAGCAACAGTGTTAATATATAACCTCAAACTGAACTGAAGCTCTGAACTCGCACGTAGATCCGTTACTACTCTAAAGAACTAACATTGCAGACTTGATTCTAAGTATATTCAACCGCCCCTCTCCATCTGAAACAAAAGATTATGAGGATTATGAGAATGACTGTTACTCCTTCGCCAAGTTATTTTCTACCACCCATTTATGATGGCATTTTTTAAAGTTTTAAAATAAGACTGTTTTGATAAATAATGGTTTTCAGAATGTGGTATTAAGATCCCAATTCAAAGTTTTGGAGTTTATTTCGCCACCTCTTCTGCAAAACGAAACACCTTACGAGACGGTAACTTATTGACGTTCAAAAAGAGATCAGTAAAGATTTTTTTTATTGTGAAAGAGTAAGAAACCGGCATGCAGGCCACCTCATGTTAAGTGGTTACTGCTGCCCATGGACAACCACGTCCAATCTCAAACAGAACAGAAGTTCTATTTAAAGATGGACGCGGATGCGTTCCTACTCTTGAGGATTAAGATGATCGCCTCCAATGATGTGAATCCGGCAACCACACCTCCGCAACCGAAACACAATACATGAAGGACATGTTGCTTTACGGCAGGTTATGGGTTATGAATCTACTTTGAATAATAATATTTTTATTTTGATTTTGCAGGCAAAATAGAAATGACTGTATAATCACGATGCACGAGATGCAGAGATCGTTATACCGGTTTGCTGTATCGGTGGTAATTAAGTTCAGATTTCAATCTCCGGACGGGCTGACATTTGACGAATTTAGGTTTCCGTTGTGAATCCGTCATCCGCCTTTGTTGTATGTAAAGCACACGAAACAGAAAAGCCTAGTGTAAGGCTATGATCGAAAATTAAAGAGATATTTAAGAATACATCTAAAATACCGTTGTAATTAAACAGGTTACTAATAATTCTGTAATAAAAAAAACATGTTGGGAAAATAGCCTACGAATTTGAGTAAAATTTTCCTGATGTTAAATTTCTCTGCAGCCCATAAGGCTTCGTGCAACCTCAAACAGGATTTAAGTCCCACCTAACGCCGCGCATATACATACATAGTATTCTTGAGGACTGAGATGGTCGCCCCGCTTGTAAATGTAGTCGGCGACCGCACGACTCCAATAGAAATACAAAAACAGTAATCATACAAAAGAAAGTTCCTTATTTCTACGTGATTCATCTAACCATAATTTACGAGTTATGTATCTAGTTATGTATCTTAATATTATAAAACAAAGTCCCCCGTCGCCTACCTCCCTGTTCATGATAAACTCAAAAATTACTGGACGGATTTTCTCACAATTTTAAACAACAGGTAGAGTGATTCCTGAGGAAAGTTTTGGTGCATAATAAATTGAGTTTTTTTTTGTAAATTGGGCGAATAATTTAATAGTTGAATTCAATATAGCAATTAAGTAGTTCGAAATAGATGTTTCTAATTGTTAGTTTTTGCTACTAAGTAATGACTGGGTGCATGTATAAAAGAAAAATAATAAGTAAATATAAACGATATTACCCGAGCGAAGCTGGGCTGGTCGCTAGTCATTTATAAGTTAAGCTAGTATAAAAAATTGATTGTGTTATCGAGACATTCCTACAACAAGGTTCTAATTAGAAACATATCAGTTTCGTGTCGAACTGTTTTCTAGGACTCGTATTTCTTTTAATGTTTCGCTGTCACGAGATCCATTTTGTTTCCGTCCACTCATGTTTCCATTTCCTTAAATTGCTTAACTAAATTTGTATCCACTTGTATTTTTGACAATTGTTTCGTTATGAAACCTATTTACTCATATGGTTTCCCTTTTCTTTTATATAGGTTTATTACTTTACTAGTTATACCCACGACTTCGCATATTGCAAATTAAGAGTAGCGTTGGTTAACCCTAATAACATCAAATGTCTGTTAGTGAAAGGTCAGTCAGTACTGATACAGCTATATTAATTTAATATATTTTTTTCGGGAATGTTTTACTTTATGAATAATTGATAGCCCAAATTATTTCTCATAATACTAGTTACTATTAATCAGTGAAATTCGTCAAAATCGGTTAACATGTTTCGGAGATAACTTACTTACAAACGAGACGACCACCTTAGTCCTCAAGAGTAACAACACGTTTGTGATCAACTTCAAGTGAGACTTGGTCTTAATGGAGTTGGTTACGGATATCCATATCGCAGTGACCATTTACTGTCACATGACTTTAAACTACTTTTTGGACTGTCGATATTTCGAACCAGTTGCATGGCTTGTGGTCACGGCGAACCTCCATTAACTGTCAAATGTACTGCATGTTCGTTTGCTACGTCCATTTTATAAAAAAGAATTATGAACTTTTAATCTTAGACTATCACAGCTTATGATAAGTATATCGGTTAGACGGCCGTCTCCAAAGGTTACTTACTAACGTAACTTACTTCAACGAGCTCGGTTCAAGTAGTAAGTCAATATAAGACAAGGGGAGTTCTATTTGTTTAACCATTAAAGGGTTCGAAAACGCTTTCAAATTCGGTAGCTTTTACGCTCCCAATATTTGCATGTTTTTGTAGGATCCGCGGGTCTGACAAAGAAGTTATATGTAGGGAAGGTCCCACACGGTTATATTATTGTCGATACATAATAATAATTACCTGAGTGATAGTTACAAATTAATATATATGCCTTTAGAATGATCTTTGTACAGTTATGGCATACATTTTACCATGTAACGGGTACATAAAATTAAGGATTGTGAAAGAAAAGGCAGTAGAGCCATTAGAGCTCGCCCGGGGCGGCATCATCGCCACCCTCACCTCAACATGTTCTTCATGTATTGTGTTTCGGTTGAGGAGGTGTGGTTGCCGGATACACATTATCGGAGGCGACCATCTTAGTCATCAAGAGTAGAAACGCATCCGCGTCCATCCTTAAATAGATTTTCTGTTCTATTTGAGATTGGACGTGGTTGTCCATGGGCTGCAGTAACCACTTAACATCAGGTGGCCTGCATGCCCGTTTCTTACTCTTTTATAATAAAAAAAAAAGATTTTTAATGGTCTATATGGAAACCAAAAAAGAAAAACGAAGTAAGCGAAAGGTAAAAAGAGTAATCTTCCACTAGAACCTTTTATAAAAAGTCTCCCGTTTAGCCATGACCACGAACCATGCAACTCGTCCGAAATATCGGAAATTGAATTCAGTAATAGTGATTACCCGTTACATCGTAAAAAATGTAAAATTCCGCGATGATATTACTTTAAAATCATAAGTTATGCCATTACATACACACACAATATTTTTCTATGGCTTTGTTCTCCGTTCGTTTGTTACTTTTTATAGATAATATTAGATGATAAAAAAATGCATACGCTACCCCATAAACATTGATGGTATTTGACAATGGTTAGAGTACCATTTTTTTTAAGTATTATTTATCCTAACGAGGAGACTGACAAATAATCTGACAAAAATTATCAACGTCCTAGAAATGCAAAATCGCTTGAATTGCCAATATAAAACTTTAAAGTTTATTTGCGCCTAATTCAATTACTTCATTAATTATAAGGCATTTACATACACTTAATGAATGTTCTAAGGTATTTCTTGAACTGAGACTCTTTTAGGAATGTACAAATAGAGCTCTTCTTTAAAGCCGGCTATGCTGCCATCTCTAGTGTTGCAAATATCTACCTTTTCGTTAGGCTAATGTACAAAAAAGTCAAAGAGTCAATATTGAGTTTAATGGTTTTGAGCGCTCTTTGGCTAAAATGGGTCGGTATAAGTCGGTGGTAAAAATCTCCTTTTCACGCCTCACTTCATTACTTCATATTTAATATGTCGACCAACCCATCGACAATATCTCAACCAATATCGACACCTGATCTTTTTTACCTATCCACCCCTACACGCGAGTATTCAACAAAGCTGAATAAATTATCCGGCGTCTGAATGGCACACACCATCCTCCTGACTGAATTCTTTGAGTGGGCTGAAACGCTGGAACGAAATTTAATCGTTCAAGTTCCTTTTTCTTTTCCACGATGACGTTTTTACCAAATTGCTAAAATGTTCGGCGTGAAATCACACGAAAACATACGGGTATCACGACAGAAAAAAATCATGTACTAGATTTGTCCCATAAAACAAAAACAAACAAACAATAAACATACAATAAAACAAATGAACGAACAAACAAACAAACAAACAAACAAAGAACAACGATCGAACAAAAAAACAAAGACGCAAACACAAGGCAGGATAAATAAAACCCTTTACAATTGAAGAGTAACGAAAAGGTCTACATCGTTATATTTTAATAACTCCTAAACTGTTTATAGAGATAGTCAAATTCCAATATTTTGTCGTCATTACCGCTTGAGTTTGAATGTAGATGTCTATGAGCTAAAGGCACGACTTAACGTTAGGTGGCCTACACGTTTTTTTGCTATTTTCAAATATAAAACTAAGCTTGTAGTTAGTCCAACGGCTTTACTGCAGTCAAAAAATCAATAGTAGTTGGAAAATAATGATAGTACTTAAATCACACGCTGCAGCCGTTTTACGACCTACTGTTGATTTCAGGTTACATGTTCGTTTACCCGGCGGTACCGCTACCGACTCAAATACCATACACTAGTGTTTGAATAGGTTCATCAATAAGCATTAGCCTCCCGACCTCTGGAGCTATTCCTCTCGGTCCTATATTTTCTGTATTCAAGAGTTACGTGTCGTTTTTCAGATCATCAGTCTACTGGATTCGAACGCGAACTGCATACTCGTTTGCTCCTCCTCTTCTCACATAAACAAACTTTCATTAAGAATTCTCGTTTAAGATTTTTCTTAGCGTGGCGTAAATTTTAAGCCAAAATCTCAATTTAAGCCAAAACTAACAAATGTATTTGAAATACAGATTAAAATTACGCGAGACATTTTCCGAAGCGTTGGAGTTGTTTTGTATTCAAAACGAGTATATAACTTTGAATAAAAACCATTTGAATTCGAATCTAAAAATTATTTTTATTGATCCACTTTCAGCTCTCTGACAAATTATAACAAACTACTTTCTACAATTTCTATTGGCATTTCGATATAAAATTCTTAGTTAATTGGCTTGTTTTACGAATCGAATCTTCTTTAGTTCGTACATTGCGTAGGCATTTGTGTTAAGTATACAGAAACTTCTATTAAATTATTCTATACAGAAAGCATCTATCAAAGATTTACTGTCTAGCAGATCGTGATTGCAGATCGAAAGTCAATCTACAGATGATGTTAGCCCACTTACGTTATAAAATTGATTGAATTTCTTATATTAGATAGCAAAGCATAAGCAAAAATATTTAGATCCGGATTAAATTATGATTCCGTACGAATAGCTGTAGGCAACAAATGAAATAATATAAGCGCCCTGTGTTATTGATTATGTTTTTTAGGAAAGGAAGATTTTTATTTTGAATTCTTGCGTTATAAGAATAAACTGGTTTTGATCAACAAAGATACGTGATGTCAACAGATTTAAAGAGGGCTGATAGAATTGGATAGCACTGCAGTTTACCTAGGACTACGATCTATACAACTGGCTCAAGTATCTGCAATTAAATTTGTTAATCGTGAGTACCCATTACATAGTACATTACATAAAGTAAAATGTATTGATGGAAAAGATGTGTGTTTTGGAGTTTCTATAGCCGACTCTTATCCAAAACGAATAATTTTATCAGATTGAAAGTGGGCTAGATGAGGGTAAGCCTCCCCTAACTGGCTCCTAGATCCAGTCCAGAACTTTTTGGATTCTACCATTTATCGCTGTTTTTTTAAGTCAGTTCTATACACCATTAAATTTTGAAATAAACATTACGAAAAATTCAAGGTAAATGCTAGAATAATTATAAGCAACGAGAGCACACATGAATGAAAATGAAGAGAGAATGAAAACAACACATCTAATTAAATTAAATTATATTAACATAAAATCTTAAAACTAATTATAATAAAAACCTAACCTAAACAAACTAAAGGGAGTCAGTATCTATGCGGCATGGTTCCAAAAACACTAGCTGCATTCCCGCGTTGAATAGCAATCGCAATTCTCTGCGCGAGATTTTAACCAGCCCTCTTGTCACCGGCGGCGTCGATTAATAAAACAAAATTAAAATTAATTACAAATGTCGTCCGTACACGTAATCGGAAAGTAATTAGTAATCCTCGATATGATCACTTTTTTTTTAGTTTCGCCTAATTCAAATTCAAGGTCAACTAATCAGTAGTTTTATTCACCGAAAGAACTAACAGACTTCGGATGAATATAGTTACCTACCACGTCATAACCGTATTTTTTATTTCGGAAAATTCATTCGTATAAGCGTGTACGCTTATTAATTTTCCTCTCGTTCGACAAAGCTCCGTGATGTCACGAATTGATTAGTTTCCGAACTGAAATTACTTAGGTCTTGTTTTTTGTTATATCCTTAACCGAAGGATACACGTTCAATCGCAATAAATTATATATTCCGATCCCGAGATATTTATCATGTTTCGTGATATTTATTGGTTTTCTGCCGTATTGTATTAATGGATTTTAATACAGATGACTTAGTCCTTGATACCAGAATTTGCGGGGTGGGAAAATGTGTACAGTTTAATTACGGGATTTTTTTTATGTAAGAAACGTAACAAACGAGCGAAAACCAACTGATGTTAAATAGTCGCAGCCCATAGACATCCACGTACAACCACAAAAACGACTGAAATCCTATCTGAGCTCGAACGTGGATACGTTGCTACTCCTGAGGTCTTAGAATCTCGCCTCGCTTCAAAGTGTACCTGGCAACCGCACCTCTCCAAGCGAAACACAAGCAAAGCTTTACGGCGGATTATGAGGGCGGCGGTGGTACCTCCCCGGTCGAATCATAGTTCTCCACCCTTATATTATCACAATCCGTAGCACGAACCTTAGCCAACAGTCGCTTAAAGCCGATGTACTGATTTTACATTGTAGCCTTGACATTCATTAAGTGTATACCTTTCATTTTACTATGTAATCATGAATATATGTCTTATTAATCAATAGGAATCGTGCTACAGTTCGAAATATGAACATCTAGACTTCGCCTTAGACTTAATTCGGTCCATCAAAGTCGGGACTCGTTGTCTGTGGATGCGCAAACTTGGTTCCTTTGGAGTTTCTCATTAAAAAATCTTTTGTCAACATTACATGAATACCGAGTGAATTTATTCGAGTAGAAATCTCTTTGTTACTTCCAAATGTCTACTTGGTTTCTTGATCTACGTTTCAGTCGTGATTGTATGGTATCGAACAGTTACCTATTAAAATTTCTTTTGTGCTTTGATTAAAAAAAACACGAAAGAAATATAATGTTGGTTGTTTCTTTGTGTAACTAATAATTAGAGAATTAATGTTTTTACGTCAGGAAAATTCAGGAGAAAGATACTGTACTGTACGGAACTGTATGGTAATGGTAATGTACGTTACTGTACGGTACTGTTCGGTACTGTTCAATACCTTATGTACAGTGATGGACCTTATGTACTGTATGATACTAGCATGAGGACCATACAGTGCCGCAAATATGTCAGACGGGAGTTCCAACTATAACGCGTAATGACTATTTTTTTCTCACAGACTTACGCGAAGTAATCTAAATTATAATACATTCCAACAAGTCCTACTTGTTTCCTCTATGAATTAAATCCATAAAAAGAATCAAAAATCATTCATCTTTTGTAATGTTGGATGTTAGAGTGGAATAAAACGATAGAATTTACTATTTTCCCTCTTCCATGTAACGTATCTGCAAAATTTCTGAATTATAGGTTCAACGGTGACAGCTGTAAGTTTTTTAATTTCAGTCATCTTTTTCTTTTATATAACGATTTCACCCTTTTATATTCCATCAGTACTTGATCCCTCTGCCCTGCTCTACATCCTGCTTTCCCAGGATAAAAATTACAGAAGAGGTTATATTCTGGCGAAAATCCCGTTAAAATCGGTTCAGTAGCTTCCAATACTCCTCTCGATAAACGGGCAACTATAAATAAATTCTAAAATTGGTTTTTGCGTTGTATCTGTTTCGAAGAGAAAGACCGACAGTTCTAAAAGACTTCATTTTTTCAACGACTTCAAAAATAACGAAAGTTATCAATTCGTTGGTTTTTTTTTGTATGTTCAGCAAATTTGATGGTTTATTTGTTTCGAAAGAGGTTGTTTCATGTACGGTCCCATTTAAATTAGGTAAAATTCTGATGATAGATTCCATAAAAAAACATCAACATTTTCTTGTAATATATGTTTATAATGTTAGAAACAAAATTTTATAATTATAGCTATAAAATATTAAAATTAGACATATTAGGTTAAATAACCAAGTGGATAATCGATAGATCCGACTATGAATATGACTAGAGGATGTGGTCCTCCTCGTTCTTGAGTCGAACCAAAAGTGAGTTCCACCGCATGATTACCGCCGGATATAAAGGCGCTATCGCCCAAATATCACGTGACACACGTGACGTCACTTAAAATATTTTTATTCTAAGTAAATGTAGCAGTTTTTCTTATTTGTATTAGGCCATATGACATAGATTTCATGTCATAGACTCCGCAAAATACATAGTTTTTTCAAATATAGTATAATATATCTTCCATATACACAGACAGCGATCAATTACAATTTTATTGTTTGTGTTGAAGATTACAAAGTTTTGGCGCATGCCTCAAGTAAAATCTTTAAGCCTCCGACAGCTTTGTTCTAATTCCTTGTACATATGTATATAAACACACACTCACACATACTGTTTCTATTGTTCTTCAAGCAAGCTGCCCCGAGTGTTTATACAAGAGATAAGGAAATTCGAACATTTGGTAGCCTTTTGAGATACGGCTGCGGCTTGCGATTGCGGCTAGCAGCGAATGCGTCTTTGTGTCAAAGACACCAATGTACTTATTTATTAAATTGTTTGTTTGTTTGTATGGTAATGGTACCTCCACAATCGCATTATACAGATTCTATTACGTTGCAAATTGTGTTGGTGCGGTGATATCTCCAAAGACAAAACGTGAAGCATTCTTCTTTCATTAAATATCTTTAAGGCATATACAGCCCTGAAACAAAACAAAACCGTATAGTCACGTTAACCGCATTCGACGCATGACGCAAGCCGCAACCTTCTGAAGTCTACCAGTTTGTAAAGTTGAAGATTTACAGACGAGTGGTATGGAATTTTCAATGCGTTATCTCATAATACGTGAACCCGTTTTAATCTTCAGCGGAAAATGTTATACCTATATCCAGTTTTGAATTCTGAATCAACTTTATAATGTTTATCTTCTTATTTCAGTAAGATAATATCGTTATCATTAAAAGATGGAAAAACTGTAGTTCGACTGGGAAGATACTATCGTCACCGGAGATCGAGAGGTGCAGTTGCCGGCTACACTTTGAAGCGAGGTGATCTTAGTCCACAAGAGTAGCAACGCATCTACATTCGAACTCAAATAGGATTTCGGTTGTTTTTGTTTTGTACGTGGTTGTCTATGGGTTGCGACTACTTAACATCAGATGGTTTGCATACTCGTTTGCTACTCTTCTCATATAAAAAAGGTGTAGGACGTTCCCTATTTCGTTCATTCGTTCTGTCAATAGTATCGCTATTGCTCTCGCAAGGTCATTGCAAGTTCTGTACGCTTTAACCAATTTGCTTGCAAATGGGTTCCATCCGGCCTACCGAGCTTGGGGTCTATTCTACTGCTAGTTTCACAACTGCGTTACAAGAGAAACTTTTGTCTAAATGGATACTTGTTTTGTGAATCTGCTCCATGTTTTGATACTTTGACAAGAATTTAAATCTGATGCATGTTTTGATATTGATTCGATATGAGCCTGTACTGCGGTGTAAATATATATTTAAACAGATAATTTTTACACCCAGTTGTAACAAACACTCAAGTTCATCACAAAAACATTTGACCTGAGTGAGAATCGAACCTACGACATCTGGTCTTTTTTTGTCTCGGGGGGAAAACCTTTCAAAAGACCCTGGTATCGTAGAAGATTACGGTGATGGGATTTTCACGCCCTGAAACCCATTGACGGCCTTCCTTTATGCTTGTAGGAAACCAGGATCTCGAAACGAACACAATCGGTATTCTCTACCACGACGTCCCAATCAAGCACATCTCGAGGGGACCTAACCTTCAGCCTAGGAGTCAGGGTCCACAACAGGACTAAAAGATCAGTCACTCTGGTTACTTATTTCCCCACTCAAAAATTAAAAAAAAAACCTGGAACAAAATCTTAAATAGTCACGACTATTGGTTCACGAAACTACTTCCAAACCTAAAGAAACATTCTTATTTTAGTTACATGCTGGCTTCGACAATTTTATTGCGGATTTCGCAATGTTTGCTTGTGTTTGCAGATCGTTTGAGAATTTAGTACCAAATACTGTGTGAATTGGGCTATTCACACGCAAATACAGGCAGGTGGTATCTAAGGGCTTATAAGTAAGAAACGTGTGCCTATACAATAAGGCTTATTTGTTTAGTTAAAAAGTTTATTCCGTTTTGTTCCAGAGGCTTATGATTTTTCAAGCGATTCTTCGCAAATCGTAAAAATACGATCAGTATATACAATAAATACAATGATGTATACATAAATAATATGATTTATGTACAGAAACAATTTTAATCTAATATCATGGCGGAATTATATACATTTTACTATATAACAGGTACTCACGATTAACTCTATTTAATTGCCAAATTTTCGAACCAGTTGCATGGCTCGTGGTCACGGCGGAACCGCTGTGGTGGGGGAAACTGTTGACAGATGCTATTGATAGATTAATCTATGTACCTAGCTCGTTTTTCTTTTTTGCGTTCCGTATCACGACAAAACACTAATTGTATCTTTATGCACTGCACTTTGCACTATTTATGACTTACATAAACAAACCACTAGATTCCACGTTTGTGCTAACTTGAAACCATTTTCTCTTGAAGTTCTAAGAGTGTTTCCCGATCTCTATTATCTCTTCTAACAAACGTGGAAAGTAATGACGTTCAGCCGAGATCACCCGAGGTATTCCCTGAACGCTATGACATGGTGCTCTTCAAGAAAGGTGTTAGGACTATCATTCAAAGCCGGCGATGCATTGGCGACCACTCTGATGTTGCAAACGTCCATGGGCGACGGTGACTGCTTTCCATCAGGTAGCCTGTTTGCCTTTTCGTTAGGCTAAAATATAAAAAAAAAAACAGAAGTTTATATAGTGTTACGTAGTAGGTGAATGCATGTTTGCATTTTGGACGTTGCATTAGAAATCCGTGCTGATGGCACTACTCGTCAATATTAATCATAAACAAATATTGACGGAATATTCAATGCGAAGGGTACTAAAAATTATATTGATACAAAAAGTAGGCCATATTATAATCGCACCCAAAACCAATTTAGTGACAGATCGAAGCCCCGAGGTAACGCGATAGAATTGAACTTGCGATTCGATTTGAAAACTTTTAATAAACTTCCTAATGGCACCTTCGAAGCGTGGCGCTGATTCCTTTCCGGTGTTCTTCTAACTGATATTTAATTTGTTTCCCGGATAACGTAGTTGTTTTAAACGATCAGAGAGAGAGAGTAATGTTTTTGAGTATATAAACGTATTCATATATCAGGCGTATATTCGTATCTACGTTCGAACTCAGACAGGATCTCAGTCGTATATGTGGTTGTACGTGGATGTCATAGGCTCCGAGTGCCTAAGACCAGGTGCTTTGAATGCTCGTTTGCTACTATTTTCACATAAAAAATAAATAAATAAATATATGGCGTCGTGGTGAAGAAGTTTTCTTTTATTTTATTAAATTTTTCTTTATTTTCAAAAGTTTACGTTTTCGTTCTTGCGTAAAAAGGAGTGCACCATATTTAGGCATCGTTCAACCCACTCATTCGTATACGTCCATCTCTCTCTGTTGATCGACTGAACACGAATACATACGACCACTTTTACTCATTTTATCTAGTTATGATTGTATCTTTATATCTTTCTCGCTCATTTACTATTCGACACATGGTAGAACTATACTCAGACAGTGGAGGTACTACCGATGTCCTCATAATCCGTCTTGCGTTTCGGGTGGAGAAGTGCGGTTGCCGGCTACACTTTAATCGAGGCGTAACATAAATTAGCTGGATAAAGCGTAAATATACTCTATCGTGATGTTCCAATGTATATTGTACCCTGCAGACAGTTTCGTAACCAACCTCTCAGCTTGGAGCGCCTTCTTGACTACGGTTAATCGGGAGAAAAAACCGGCAGAAAAGAACTTTTAATGATTAAATAAACTTTACCTGGGGAATGCCCAAATATCACGATCTTATGTTTATTGGTCTCTCTAAACAGATTCGTAGCCCATCGCTATGTCAGATTTTTAATAATCAATTTTAGGCCCTTGGTTATAGAATTCTAGAACCGACAGTTGAACGTACTTTAAGCACGTGCTAATTTAACCACTAGCGGTCATCCATCCAATTTCCGACCGCACCCGACGTTGCTTAACTTCACCGATCGTAGGCAACGTAGACAACTTTGGTCGAAGATAAATATTGCACATGGAATAAGATTCAGTTTTCCATTTTTAAACTAACATCCATATGTGTACAGAAGTACGGCGATATTTCATAACGTTCCGAAATCATACTGTAATTCATTTTGACGTCCCACTTTCGGAACTAGCATCTTCTATGGAATAAATAATTTCTTCCCGAACTCCAGCGATACACGAGTCCCGGTAAAATTTCGAACAAAACGTATTCCAACCGAATTTGTTCCTCACTCTTTACGTGAGCGGAATTACCTACATTCTGGAGTTGGCGAAACTTTGGAAATGTAAATTGGTCTTTGTACCAGTTCAAATGAAAACTATTCTGCTTGGAACAATTGTGTTATATTGTTCTTTCACAGCTAATTATATTTGTTTTAGCACAAATTGAAAATAAAAATTTCATGTGTATCTCTAAATATTATGAAACTAAAGTCCCCCGTCGCGTCTGTCTGCCTGTTCATGTTAAACTCAAAAGAACTGCCCGAATTTTCTCACAATTTTCAACAACAGATAAAGTGACCCCTGAGTAAGGTTTTGGTCCATAATAAGTTTTTTTTCTGTATTGAGCGAGAAATTAAATAGTTAAGTTCAATATAGTAATTCAGTCTTCGTACGGCACAAATGTTTCTAATTATTAGTTTTTGCAAGTAGGTAATGAGTGGATGCGTGTGTAAAAGAAAAATAATGTAAGTAAATATAAAATATTACCGGAGCGAAGCTGGATCGGGTCACTAATACAAAATAAAGGTGTCTTAAAATTTGGGGCTATCCTAAAAAGTAAAAACATACCGTTCATAAAGTAATTGGACACATTTACAAAAAAATCTACATGTTTACACTAACTAGCTGTTTCAAATTTTGTAACTTATGTACAGAAAGAGAAAATAATACAGCGCTATTTTTTGTAATGAGATAACAAATGTTGAAAAAAAAATCATATTTTACTTTAACCTTTCCATTAATATTTGATTCGTAGATGCGTTGTTATTCTTGAGGAATTACTTATTTTTCTTACTTGCAAATGTAGCTGGCAACCATATCTTTTCTACCGGTACACTTTACGGCGTAACAGGTACCGCCGAAGTTGATCTGTTGTTTTACCACGTTGAAAGCCATTAGCCTAAATTTTCTCATTCTGATAGGTAACCCTATCCTGACACTGGTATAATAATGTATTATTAATAATGAGATATTAGTCATTAACTGAGATTTCTTACTTCATTTCAAATCCCCTGGAGTTCGGTGGGTAATAGCATTTTAATGAATAATATATTTTCACCATCTCAGGCTTTTCGCCTCCACTTTTGGCCTCCTCCATAGATCTCTAGCACGACCTATTCTACGCGGCCTATTATACGCGGCCCGCGTCCAACGAACTCCTGCGACCCTTATGAGGTCGTCCTTCCATCTAGTTGAGTACGTGGTCTCCATTCCAGAACCTTGCTGCCCCATCGGCCATCGGTTCTACGAACTATATGGCCCGCCCATTGCCACTTCAACTTGCTCATCCTTCGGGCTTTGTCGGTGATTTTAATTCGTCTACGGATTTCCTCATTTCTGATTCAATCTCGTAGAGAAACGCCGAGCATAGTCCTCTCCATAGCGCGTTGAGCGACTCTGAGCCTTTCCATTAAGCCCGCAGTAAGAGACCATGTCTTGGATCCATATGTCTTTACAGGTAACACACACTGGTCGAAGACTTTCGACTTTAGGCACTGCGGTATTTTGGACGAAAACATATCTTCCCGAATGTATTCGTCAACAACTTCGAGATAAGAGCTCCCAATTGAAATGGAAGTGGGTGAAACATGAACATTTGACATTATTTTTGTCTTGTCCACGTTCATTTTCAGTCCCACCTGTTGGGAGACTCTGTCTAGGTCAACGAGCATTGTGTTCAAGTCTTCCAGCGATTTTGCCATGACCACGATATCGTGTCCAAATCGAAGGTGAGTGATGTATTCACCATTGATGTTGATGCCAAATAATTTCTTTTATATTTTCCAAAATTCAAAACGACATGGTTCATTGTATATTGTCTCAATCAATAGTCAGTCTTTTTTTGTTCAGCTGATGTACTGATTTTATATTACAATATCTTTGTAATTCGTTAAGTTATGTAAATACAATATAATGAAATTAAATATTTTAATTTGAATTGGAATTTTGATTTTACAAATAAACCAACAATGAGCAAATATCATATGCATATTATACACACTACGGTCATTAATCGAATGTATATAAATTGTACAATGTCGGTTTGGTTTCCGGAAAATATGAAAAGGAAACGTAATTTCAGTTTTTTATTCATTCACTTTTTAAACTCTATATAATTAAGAATGACCTAGGCTTGCAAAATATTCTTATTTCACACTTTTTAGATGTGTTTATATTTATAGGCCGGTTTTAGATGTTGAACTTTGTTTAATCTTATTTATTTTGACTTCAGAATGTATCCCGACACGAACTGACACGCATTGAAGTTTTAGTATTTCTTATAAGTGACAGAACAAAATAACATGAAATATACAAAAATTCAAAATAGCTGAAGCTGTAGTCAATAATATATAGTATTATTTTTGAAGGCTTTGAAGTTGCTATATTTAAAAAAATATATAAAAAATGTATCTTATGTTCTTTTTAATACCTCTAAGAAAATGTATATAAAGTTCCATGATCATTGATTGAGTATTTTTGGCATAAAAGCGTAACACACAAACTTACATTTATAATATTAATAGTATGGATTATAACTCGCATTGGCCTATTATATTATTTATCAACGGAGCATAACATTTCTAGGTAATAGAATTTATCTTACCATAAAAATACCAGCGCTAATCCATATAAATGGCCCTAAAATAAGCGCTCATTATTCACTGGTAGATTGATGTATGTGACGTAGCATTTACATGTTAATGTGTTAGCTTTTGGAGGCTCGGCTTATTTTTAATAACGCCCCGATGTGATTTATAGGGGAGGTTAGCAATACGCGGTAGAGGGTTGCGATGATAACAGAGTTTGGGAATTTTCAAATTATCGGCAGTGAAGGGTTCGAAAATTGTATCGGAAAAATATGCTAGGTTTAAAAATTGTGCTGTGCAGTGAAAGGGGAATTATCGAGAATTAAGTAAGCTTAACTTTAAGTTTTGGCATGGCTTGATTGTAACCATTTTATATCCTACAGCTTGGCGCTGACCTTGATATGGTTGAAAAGTAGCTAATGAGTGTGCAGCCCATGGACATTTACGCCCAACCTTAAACAAGACTTGAGTCCTGCCAGACGTCATGCATAGATACGTTCCTTCTGTTGATGATCATATCGCCACGTTTGTAATACAAAAACAGTTTTACGGCAGATTATGATGGCGATGGTGGTACTTCCCCGGTCAAACTGTACTACCACCTGTACATAATTGTAGGAGACTTAGAGCAACATTTGAAGGGGTCGGAAGTTTATGGCTTATCCGTCAGTCCGATGTTTTTATACTGCCCGTAGCAACTCTGAAAAAATTTGTCGTCCACCATCTATCTGTAATAACCGCAAAGCAAGTTTATAAGCTGGTAGAACTCACTCGGTTCGAGCATGGAGTACCACCGTCACACCGATTTCTAGCATGAAGCATTTTGCTTTTCGGAAAAAGATGTGAACGGCTCATTAGAAATGAGGCGACCATCTCAGCTCACAGAAGAAGCACTGCGACTGTGATTTTAAGAGACCGATAATTACAAATGTCCATTGGCAGCAATGACCATTTGTTATCAGGTAGATTGACCCGATATCTATTTTAATTTCATAAAGTAACGAGCTTTATAGCAATATGGGTTTATTATGATACCAAAGGATGGATAAAAAACGATCAAACTGAGCCCGCTATACCATTTGAAAAGTTTTAATAAACTTCCTAATGGCGTTTTGGCGCGTCACTGATGGTTTTCCGATTTCACCGTAACAGATATTTGATCGTTGTTGTTATTTGACGCCGAACGTGATAATTGTGAGGTTTATTCCCACTGGTATTATAGGAATGTTTCATTTTAAAGATAAACT